>WBNH01011974.1:0-28489 GCA_013401255.1 Urocolius indicus | reverse complement strand
CCTCTCTGCCCAGCCCTCAAGCTAGCTGAAGTCTCACTGAATGGCAGCACAACCTTCTGAGGAATCAGCCAGTCCCGATCTCACTTTCCATCAGCTTTCTTCTGTCTCTTTGTGGCCCATACTGCTCAGTACTGAGTTAGAAGTCTTTGTGCCTTCCTTCAATGCTGTATATATCTGCTCAGGTTTCTCTCTGCATTATTCTCACTTTCTCTTTCTTTAGGAAGGCAACACCTGGCTCATCAACATTTCTTCTTTTGCCCAAAGTGTGTAGGATTTTCTCCCACACCAAAAGCTATGCCAAAGCTTACTTTTGAACTTGAGGTTTCCCCAAAGGCCTCAGCATACCCTCAGGGAGCCAGGCCCTGACCAAAAGCTGTCCGGAGTGAGCGGGTGAGCAATGAAAGTGAAGAAGCTGCTCACCACTTCCCATTGCTTCTGCTGCATGGTCTACAGACAGCAGAAATAGCATCTTGCATGTAAGTAAATTAAACACACTTTGGAAAATGCTGACAGATAAGCCTGTGTAAAACCAGAGTGCTGTGGGGGAGGTTTCTCAGTGTTTCCTGCCTTTTTTTGTGCAGACCTGGGCACCAACAAGGCTATCCTTGCCTCCTACAACTCCATGACCTCCAGTTTCTTTCCTGGTGAGCAGGAGCTGATTACACCACAGTGCAGCAGAAAGCACAATGCCAAGGTGTATTTTGACAGGCTATTGAAATAATGACTCAACACTAAGCTGGATTCACTGAACCCCTGTGATCCTTTCATTGTCTGAGAAGCTTTAGAGCTGTAAATATCCAGTGAAATCTAGACTTTGCATTGAATTTACTGTCTTCTGACTCCCTGGAAAGATAAACAGCCCGTTATAACTCATTGTCAGATCCTTAATGCTGACACTTTGTGGTGTTACAAAGAGGTCAATAACATTCATCATCTACCAGATGGGATGTTTCAGTGACTTTCTCTATATTTCCATGACTTTCTCTGAGCTATTTGGCCTTTCCACTACTGCTGTTCAGCGCCTTTAGCTAGCCCTCAGACACTATGAGCAGGGACTAAGTACTTGATGCCTCATGAAGATGATCTCCTACAACAACCCATGCACAGAAGAGCAAAGAGACTGGTTAGCTACACAGAAATGTGAAACACAGTTTCCATGAGGCTGTATAGAGATTGCCCCTAGAATTAGTAGCTTTTTCCAGAGCCAAGGTCTTTCTCCTGGCCATGTGTCCCTCACAGCAGCTTTGAAAGAACCAAACTGGATTAATTTCTTCCTTTTAAAAGATCCATAATGCCCAGGTCTTTTACGTGTTAGCAGCCCTCTGGCCTGCTAACAAGCAGGAAATCTGTTTCTGAGCTCTGATGAGGCAAAGAGCAGGTCAAACCACATGTCCCAGGGCAATGTTCTACCCATTTCAAAGGGGAATGTGACATGGGAAAGATCAAGTGGCATATGTGGCCTTCTGAGTTGAACTGAGCCACAGTCCAGAAAGAAATTTGAGATCCAAAGAGCCAAGAAAGGAGTTTTATTCACTAAGCCCTATTGAAAATACTTGGCCATTGAACAGGATTTCCCAAGAAGCATAGTTTCAGTGCAGTTACCTAAGTCTACTGTGGGACCCGTGTTAGGTACTTTTTGGATTCTTGATGATTATTTTAAGTCATTAGCAAACACTTTGCTTCTGTGCTACCTGACCAGATGGTGAAATAGGATAATGGCTCTTACCCCACCACTCTGCTTCACTCTTACCTTGCCCTAGAAGGGAGATGAGTCCATGATGCTGCACAAAGGCAACATGACTGAGAAAGAATATGTTCAGATCATTTTAATGTTTGCTCAACAACTGTTCTGTTGGGGTTTTTTTGGTTTTTGTTTGTTTGTTTGTTTTTTGGTTTTTTTTTCACTAGTCATAATTCCAACAGCAATTAAGCTGCTGAAGGTGGTTAAGAGCAAAGATGTTAAATGCCCTTTGGCATCATATCAATGCCCAACTGGTATAAGGATCATCACTGACAGTTATGCAAGATTTCCTGTTTACCCCATCTGGAGAGGAATGTGAAGGCAGGATGTTTGGAGACAAGTGTCCTAACCTTTAATTAAAAAAAAAAAGTAGGAAGTGTGTGCAGATACCTTATTTAATTAAAAAAAAACCCCACAATTATTTGCAAAATTGCCCATCCTTGAGGCTATTTGCTCTGTCAGAAAAGGAAAGTGGATAATTTTGAAACAATTTGTGCTTGAAAAATCCCTAACACTCTCATAAGATTTTTTTCTCTAGAGGTTCCCTAGGCATGCAAGCCAAGCTCACTGGTTTGTAATACTCTGGCCACTCCTTCCTCCATCTCTAAGGGGAGACTTATGTGTGCTGCTCTCAGATTGCAAGATCTGAGTGTGCNGTTTTTTTTTCACTAGTCATAATTCCAACAGCAATTAAGCTGCTGAAGGTGGTTAAGAGCAAAGATGTTAAATGCCCTTTGGCATCATATCAATGCCCAACTGGTATAAGGATCATCACTGACAGTTATGCAAGATTTCCTGTTTACCCCATCTGGAGAGGAATGTGAAGGCAGGATGTTTGGAGACAAGTGTCCTAACCTTTAATTAAAAAAAAAAAGTAGGAAGTGTGTGCAGATACCTTATTTAATTAAAAAAAAACCCCACAATTATTTGCAAAATTGCCCATCCTTGAGGCTATTTGCTCTGTCAGAAAAGGAAAGTGGATAATTTTGAAACAATTTGTGCTTGAAAAATCCCTAACACTCTCATAAGATTTTTTTCTCTAGAGGTTCCCTAGGCATGCAAGCCAAGCTCACAGGTTAATAATACTCTGGCCACTCCTTCCTCCATCTCTAAGGGGAGACTTATGTGTGCTGCTCTCAGATTGCAAGATCTGAGTGTGCTGTGATCTTTCCCATCACAGCATGGCTTCTCAAATTAAAGAAAGCTTTGAAAATGAACTTCTCTCTGTTACCCAAAGGCCCACTACATCTCTTCAGATTTCAGAAGTCGATGGCTTGTGATTTTGCTGCCCAAATAAAAGCACTGATTGAAAACCACAGTGGGACTATTCTCCAGCCTTGTTAACCAAAGTGAAGCAAAGGCTCTTTGGCTTGAGCAGGAGGAAGGCATGAAGGAAGTGGGCATGAGGCTGGGCTCATTCCCTTTGTGTGTGTGTAGATAACAGTATGATACCTATAATCCTTGATGAGGATTCACTCTGGGATGGTTACCGGGTGACTGTGTACCTGCTTGGTGTGGGTTAGCCTCACATAGTGAGAAGCATGTCAGGGAGGATGCTGCCTACCCAGGGGTAACCTGCTGATGGAGTATCCCCCCCGACAAGAATCACAGGCAGAACATAAACCAGCTTCTCAAGAAGACAGCAGTGAGTGATGCGAACTGGCTTCCCTTGCAAGGGATTGGATTGTACTTCCTATCTTTTAGAAGCTTTTCTATCAACTATGTTTAATGTATATTTAACCTATATCAAGGTGGATAAATCCTACTTCTCTTGCATGCTTTTGTGTGTGTTGTGAAATAGGCTTTCAGCTGAGAAGATTTGGTCCTTGTGTTCTTGCCCTTGAGGCACAACCTGATTGCCTTTTTTTTGCCTTTCCCAAAAGCCACATCTTTCAGAAAACCTACTAAATCTAAACTGAGGTTCTCCAAATAGTCATTAGTGCATCTAGGACATGAAGGAAGCTGATTAAACATCATGTCTGTGCTGGTATTGCTGCTGCACCCACATGCTGTCACAGGCCTGGAATTGGCAAATACAATGTTGTAGGGTTTGCTTCGCTGCCTTTTACCGATGTGCCCATGACTCCAGGCAGAAAAGAATATGCAAAAGTATTTCTTAATCCTGGATAAGGAGACACAATCTTTTTTTTTTTTTCCTCTAGCAATCTTTGTTTATCTACTTGTTGTCCTGATTACCTACTCAGTCTTAAGGAGAAACTAAAGATAGTCTCCTTGGTAATGAGAGAAGGGACAGACATAAAGCAACTGATGAAATAAAAAGTTGGTAAGTGCTACCTACTGTGAGTAAATAGGTCCCTGGCAGAAAAAGAGGTAGCTACCCTGCTGAAACAACCTGGCTTTGCATGTTTACTTTACCTTGACCCTATCGTGCTCCATACTCACACCAAACTTCCAAAGATAACTTTGAATTCAGGTCTTTGCCACCTCCTTGGTGTTATCTCTCTGTGTCAATGGGGACTGAGATTTCAGAGGGTAATAATGCACAGCCTACAAAGGAGAGACATTGAACTTTGAACCTCTGTTCACATGAAAACACTCTGGGGAAATGAGAAGCTACTTGCCCCTATGAACCATTAACAGAATGTCCACAAAAACAATGGCTGAAAGGCAGAACTAGCTGAAGGTTAATTTAATTTGTCTAAAATTGTAGATTCCTAAAGTATGGGTTTATTGAGTGAGTTTGTGCTGTACTGACAATCTAAAAGTTAAAGAAACACTTGGTTTTGATGTCAGGTTCTCCTTCCACACCAAAATAGAAGGTGTAAGACCCTGATTGTCATCTCTGCCATATTAAGAGCAGCAACATGTGGGCCACAAGGAAGACAAGAATTATCAGGCTGGTCTGGAGCAGATAAAGGGAGCTCTGCCTGTGTTAGGAGGTGCTGGGCTGATTTCTGGTTTGGGATGCTGAGGATCTTGGGAAGCATTCTCTGGCCTGAGAGCATTTAACATTTCTCTAGGAAAATGAGGGTGTATATGGACCCAGAAGCTTTCCATGTTGCAGGGACTACCAATTCTTGCTTCAAAGCCCTATCAATGGCCTTCTTCCTCCTGTTCTTCCCCATTTGCAAAGGCTGTGTGTGAGTTTTGAGCTACCTCCTGAATATCTTGCCAGATGCTGTGTGGCAGGGAAAGGGCAGATTAACTTTGGCCAGTCGTGCCTTGTGCAATGCTTTGTGCTTGTACCTGGATCTCCCTTCAGTCTTCTTTCTACCCTATCCTGCCCCAGCACTTGCACAAGCTTCCTTCAGGCAGCCTGGACTTGATCATGTGATGGGAACCCAGGCACGCCAGTAGAGACACAATCACTGGAAACACGACATATTCTCTTTTCAGTGCATGTAGAGAAAGGCTCAAGCCTTTCATGAGAAAAACTTTCTCTTAGGAGCTTTCTCTCAGGAGCTACAAACCAAGGATGGAAGCTCCAGATGACCTGCCATATTGCAATGAGGGAAAGAAATGCAAAACATGAAGTTTAGCTTGAGGTGATACAATAGCACAAATATTTTTGGGAACAGTGTTTTGATTTGGTTGTTTGGTTTTTTTTTTTGGTGACTCAGTATACATCACACCTGTTAAAAAAAAAAAAAGAGTAATATGGACAAACTTGACTGTGCTATTTTGGCTTGGGGAAGGTTGTACTTTTGCTGGCCTGGAATGAATTAGGATTTGGAATTGTGTCTTTCAGAGTGTGATCGCTTAATACTCTGGAGTGCTCCTGGGATGACTGGCCACAGCTGTGTGCTCTTGTCTCCTCTGCCAGGCTCCTGCTTGGGCTAGGGCTTTCTCTGCTTTTCTGGACAGCATGTTTTTGCTCTTTGATGAAAGGTTGTTGCTTTGAAAGCAGTAACTTCTCCACCTTGTGGAGAACAGAAATAGGCAGCTCTAGGATATGACTCAGCAGATTGATTTTAGATGTCTAGTTGAATTGCACCTTTCAGTTATTTACTCCCTTTGATTGCAAAAGAATTCTTATCTGGGTAGGGCAGATGTCAACAGACATTACACTGCAGTTGTCTGGGGAGTTTAACAAACTGAATCTCACCTTCATGTTCTGGTGACCTGGTCTTCTCTCTCAAATGTAAGTGGCATTGGCCAAAAAGTTAGAAAGTTACCCAGAAGATCACTGAGTGATGGTGTAGGCAGTTAGGCCAAGTAGTGACAGTGATCACTTCTACCTTCTTGGTGCCATGGAGGACTTCTCTATGCTCTCTGCTAAAGGGGAGATTTATGTAGGTTGGCACAAGAGTCCTCTCAGTTAAGGGATGCTGGAACCTGGCATTGCTCAATTTATTCCTCCTCATTTGAAAACAGCTTCCTTTTCTTTGTCATAATCCTCTCTGTAGCACGTGACGTTCATTGCACCGATGGCATGAGAGCAGGGTGTAAAGGACACCAAGGACAGTTGATACCCTGCTAGAGAAAACTTGGTACAGATACACAAAGAGAATCTGTCTGCAAGAGCTGGAGAGAGATCAGAATTAACATCTCCACTCTTGAGTAACTGAGGCACAAATAGGATTACTCAAGATATCTTTAGCAGATTTGGAAAGCCCCAACAGAGCTCCATCTGCTGCCTCCTAGTCTGCTAACACCTGGTGAGTTTTAGCAACTGCAGTAGGGACTGGTAGCAAGCACTAGTGGGAGTAACTGCTGAGAAAAAGGAGGGCAAAAATTAATGACCAGGGAAGCCAACAGCAAGCCCTGCAGACTCCCATCTTTCCTCCTCTGTCTGCTGCTGCTGCTGCTCCGTCCTCCTCCCACTCCCTGCTGGTGCCAATGAGATCTGTTTGCACCTACTTTTGTAAGAGTGGGTGGAAGTAACTTGAGTCAGCTCTGAGTGTGTCCTTACCACTTTGTCAGTGTAGGTGATCTCTGTTCAGCACACAGGTGTTGGAGCTGCCTGGGCGGTTTTGAGGTGGCTATCCTAGGAATTCGCTCTTGATTTTCCTTAAGAGGCAAGTCACTGAGAAAGTGTTGCTATTTTCTACAATCTGTCACGAGGGATTTCTCAATAGGGCAGAAAGTAAACATCCTGTTTACTTAAAACATATCAACTGCACATTTCCATGTCTGGTTGCTCGTTGAAGCAAAGACAATGTCCTATGGTGAGACATAGCTCATACAGTACATTTCGTATCACATTAGTGACCTTTCTAATAATTAAAACCACATAGGGTCATTTCATAAACTTCTCATTTCTTTTCAGCACCTTCTTTAGACGGTTGTGTGTGGTTGAGAGGTAGAGGAGAAATTAATGTAAAATAATGCTAAGTTCACTAAAGTTCTTTCCTTTAAAATTAGGAGGTTTTTTTGTTGTTCATTCTTGTATTATTCTTAGGATGAGTTAGTGGCTAGAGGGATTCCTCTTAGAAGATATTACTTACAATTATCTTTTAAAGCACTTCCTCCATTAAAAAATCCAAACAAACAACAAACAAAACAAACACAAACCCTCCTTTGATTACAAGATGACCTATTTTTTACCAGATAAGAGCAGCAGAGACTGAGTTACGGTGATGCACTGACCTCTGTTGGCGTCATCCTTTCTTACTGAAACTCCTTTTAAATTCTGATCTCAATACTCTAGAAAATAGATGATTCATCTGAGACAAGACCTAGGGCAGAATCACTTTGTGATAAAGCCATATCCTGATGCCACAGAAAATCTAACACTGTGATCCTTCAACCCATTCACAGTTCTTTGGCCTACTGACACGTGGCACTGGTTTCCTAAAAGAACCTCTCAATCTGATGTTTTAAATCTGTCAAATGAGCCAGACGATTTCTCTTAGGCCAGCAGGCTCTATGATGGACCAAATATTGGCTGTCTGTCTTTTTGTGGCTGGTGTAAAGCCAGGCTGCAAAGAGAAAGCATGCACAACATCTCAGTCAGATGTTAAAGGTGAGCTGTGTGCCCATGCCTGACTCCAGCTTGCTTTGTATTGTCACCCCACCTTGTAGCATGCTGGGCCAACATGAACCATGAGGCATTGCCTGTTCATGCAGCATTGGCCAGCTGTCAGCAAACCCCTTCTCTACGACACCCTATAGGTGGCTCTGACCAATTAGCTCCAATTAGAACTAGTCCTCTCCTGGAGATGGCTTGTCATGGGAGCCAGGTGCCAAAAGCATTAAAGGAGCTTTGTGGAGAGAAATGGACATTTCTAGGCTGCAGCTTGTCTGGTTTTAGTTAAGGATGATCTCTCCACAGGTTGCTCTGTACAACAGCTTCTGCCACATGACTCTGATCCTCCAGCAGGAGCCACTTCTAGGTGCATGCTATGTTTGCCTCAGATGAATCTCCACGTAATGGCACAATCTATTGAGTGAAGCAATATAAATGCTGCTAAAGAGCATAATATTCTTGGGAAAATAAAGACTCTGTGGTGTAGGGAGAAATGTCAGGGGGAAGTAGTTGACTTTTGCTGCCACAGTATGAGAAGCTTTCCTCTTCTGTTTGTCCATAGAAGAAGTAAATACTTGGGAATATTCTCTTTAGGAGATACTTGTATTCCTCTCCATTTTCCTTGAGGCACCTGCATGTATAACTTGGGTGGGAGAAGGCACTGTGTGTATTTAAGAAACTTCCTAGTGACTCCTAGGCTTAATGAGTAACTGTGGGAAAACACATGAATCCATATTTTGTTTGTACTTCTGTCACTCTGCACGTCTTTCAAAGAGAAGGTGTGCCTGTTGTCCATGTGCCAGCCTTTGCAGCTAAATTTTAAAGCAGAGTGGAGAAAGAAAGGCTCTCCAGCCCTCCTTTCTCATGTTGTGAGAAAAGTTATTAGCTTTTGTTTTGGAAGGAAACCTGCCTAGTCGAGCTGAGAGGGACAGTAATATGCAGGGACATGCCTGCTCATGCACTGCTTAAAGTGGAGGCTGAGACTCAGCTGCTCTGTCAGGATACGTGAGTCACGTTTTTATTTGTGTTTTTCTGAGACCGAATTGGGAAAGCTCATGTAAGACATTTTATGGCCCTTGACATCACTCTGCACTTTTGCAAGACAATAGCCTGACATTTTGCCCTAGGTGTTGGATTAAATAGTAACTGGAGATTGTGCAAATATTGCTGCTTAGCTGTGATTATCATGCCAAAGCCTTGTGCAAGGTGGGGACTTCTGCTGTTGGGGTGGTTCCGCTAGTGTGTGCCATTAAGATAGCAGCTCCACCTGTTTGTGCCACTGCTGGCTGGCTCTTCTTTGAAAGCACTGGTAGAAAGCCCACAGAGGAGGAAATGAGTGAAGAATTATGTGTCCTGACCACCAGTGCTTGCTAAACAAGGTGAATCTTGGTGGTACGTGGAGCCCATAACTAACACTTGAGCAAAGCAGGCTGGAACTTCACAGTTCTGTTGTACATAAGCATTTTGACACAAGCATGTTGCTGGTCCCGGTTCTCTAGGCAGCAATACAACAACAGGGAACACAGACTGCTGCTTGTCTGGCTGAATCCTGTATTTCCCCCTACAATTACCTTCTCCTAAACTCCATCTGTGAGAGCACAGGGAGTTGATACTGTAAGAGATATGCTAACAGCCACAAGCCTGAAATAATTTAGGGGATTTTATGTTCACTTTTGTTTTACAAACGAGGAAGCTCAGGGCTGCTGGGTGTAGAGTGAGTCAGTGTCACATATTTCGATGCCTTACAGATATGTTCTCAGATTTTTTTTTTTAATCCTTTTGAGACCATTGTTTTCCCCTTTGCTTTGATGTCATAGCTTTAACTAATGATCTCACAATCTCCTTTCAAGCTGCAGTAGTAGGAATATGGCAGCAGGGCTTTTCCTTCTCGGTTGTCCACTTGGTGGGTAAAATGCCAAGTCAATAGAACCACATTCTATTTTTAAGCTGTCTACTTGCTCTCCAACTGCTGCAACTCTCTTTTCTGTGCTCAACTCTAGATTAGAGATATCTTGTGGACTTGTTCTCCTAGTTGCCTTACAACGCTACTACAAACCATGGCTGAGTATTTTAAATTTGTCATACTTGCCATCATGGCAAAAAAAAACCTTTCAACGTGTTTGGATGCCTCTGGCCTGACATATGAGCTCTTCTCTCCTGGTTATTCAAATGATGGGACTTGCTCAAGCTCATTGTAAAGAAGTGAGAAGCACAGAGGATGGTGTGTGTGGCTGGATCTCACCTTGATGTGGGTATGTAACACAACCATATTGTCCTCCTCAACCCTATAGCTGAGAAATAGCCTTGTGTCCCACGGTGTAGGCTCAGGCCTTGCAGATCACAGGATCCAGTGGGAGAAAGCATGTTCAGAAAAGAACAAGCTTTTATGTATGAGGCAGAAGTTGTTGCATCCCTTGGTCAATCGTACTAAGGAAAGCGGATATTTTAAAAGCTGACTGGGTTTCCGTGCTGAGATGATCAGCAATGTAAAGGAAAGGGAAAAGCAGCAGGAAGGGAAGTGAGGTTGGAGAACATGGTTGTTTCACTGAAAAAGTAAGGGCATCTGAGTCTTTACTAAAGAGGTGGCCTTAGGAAGGGCTTCCATGAGGTGAAGTCCAGTCAGAAAACTTTGGTAGCAGTATGTCTCCATTTGAGCCCATGTGAAACAGGCTGGAGGAATGGTACACTAGATGTGTGTTCTTTTCTGTCTGCTGACTTTAAATAGAAGTTAGTTTGTATTCAGAAACTGCTGGGAGGAAAGTGAAGATAGGAAATGAGGAGAGACGGGCATCACAACAGTGTGGCTGCATATACCCCAGCTGCTAAAAAGAAACCCAGTCTAAAAGTCAAGTTAGTCTGGCAAGGTGTGTATGCCGTGAGGCTAGGACTGTTTGTCTCTAAACTGTTAACCTCCTTCTCTGTTTGTTTACCCAGCCCCATCTCCTGGCCTGGAACATGGCTGCAGGCTCAAGGTACAGCTCAGGTTGGCAGGGACCTTGGAGAGGTCCTACCTCCTGCCAAAGTTGGGCAGCTCTGGGATGAGACAGGCTGCTCATGGCTTGACCACTTGGTGCTGCAGCACAGCTACACGAGGAGATGTATGCAGGATGTAAAGGCTCATAAGTCAATGTTTAACAATGAATCACTGGGATCTCTTTCTAGACAGAGTCCCAGCAGCATGCACATGCTGTAGTGTACAGCTGTCTGCAAGGCTATCAGCCTCCTCCAGCTATGGCAGAGGGAAGTATGAGAAAATAAACTTCCTTGAACTTTCTGACCTCTTGGTCCTACTGTGTGACCTCCAGAGGAGACAAGCAATGTCCACTCCTCTATATTTGGCCCAAAACCCAAGGGCCTGTTAATCAGGTCATGACGACATTGAAGAAAGGTTATTTTGAAGAACCTCGTGCTATGGCTGATGTACTTTTGGTTGAGCTCAGCTTGTGGTTTAAAAAGTGCTGGGGATAAGAAAATAAGGAGAAAGACAGTACAAGGTAAGGCAACTGCATGGATCTAATTTCTCCTACAAACCACCAGTTGTTTGGGTTTGTGCTAACTTCCTTTCCCCACTGGTTGAGCTCAGGGCTTTATGTGAGCTTCCTTTCAGTGCAGAGCAAAGACTGAAAATAAGGATTTAACCCTGTAGCCCCACACAAAGTTTTGTCTAGGTCAGAGGACCTGAGCACCATTTCAGGATTGGAAATTCTTCAAATATGTTGATAGCAATATCTGAAGCTGTAGCTAAAGGTTCTCATCACACCCAGGAACTGAATTAAATTATCTCATCTCAATAGCACAGTTATTCCTATTAAAAACAAAAGAGGTGTCTAAATGCAACAATGAACAGTGGGTGTGCCATCATGTTCTTCACTTGTAACCAGGGAACAGGAAAAACTTGTATTTCAGCTTGCTGCAAATGTCCTTGCTCCCTGCAGCTTCTAACAGATGTGCCGTAATGGATGTGCTCATGTTCTCCTGTGAGAGAGATTGATTACTGTGCATTATTCCTATGGACTGATTAGTTGCCATTGCCATGATCGTCACAGGTAACATAGATACGGAGGTATGTAACCAATAAGAAAAAGCATCTTTGTTTTTACAGCAAAACCTGGCAGTCAGGAACAGCCTAATCTATGGAAAATCCAATTGTTGAACCAGATAGTCTTCAGATTTAAGTCTTCTGTGGGATTCATTCAAAACCCACCTGGATGAGTTCCTGTGTGACCTACTCTAGGTGGTCCTGCTCTGGCAAAGGGGGTTGGACTACATGATCTTTTTAAGTCCCTTCCAACCCTTGATATTCTGTGATTTGAGTGGTTTATAATAGACAGGGGATTTTTTTTCCTGATAGGGAAGGAGGTGGTTAGAAGAGCCTTAGAGCACCTTGAGTCCAACTGAAAGAAGATAGCTGTGGAAAATTAACTCATAAGTGACAGGTAGGGTTTGTTAACTGTTGGAGCATCTGTTTGTGTCTCCTTTCTCAAACACAAACAGCAGCATTCTTTCAGACAGCTGCTAAGCTTCCAGTACATGGCTTTTTACCACTACTTTTAATATAAGGTGATTTGTTAACATTGTATTTTGAGGCTTGGCAAATCTGCTTTGGTGGCCAGACAAGACTGCAGTCGGTATGCTGTGCACAGCAGCACTAGCAACATCCCCTAACTGAAAAATGCCATATAACAACTTGAAAGGTACCTACTATATTTTCCTTATAAAGATTGAGGAAGATGGGCCATAATGAGTGTATATCTGGACATTGATGAATTAGTTAAGGCCAAATAAAACATAACAGAGATTCAGTCTGTAGTTGGGTAAAGGTTAGCTGGAATCTTTTTATGTATGCTTCCAGCAGAGCTGCTCTCCTGAGTGTTGAAGAGTGGGACTGCCCTAGTAGCTGCAGACCTTGTGCAACTTTTCAGCTCCACCTTCCTGATACAAGAACCAGTGGAAAACAATCTGCCAATGGATGGCAGTTTTTAGGCTGTGTCAGTAGAAAAAAAAGGCCCAGTAATATATCTTGAGTAGTTTATAAATGACTATGCTATAAATTAGTGCCCTGTAGTAGTGTGGCAGGTCACTATGGTGCTTTGTTACTCTGAAATAAATAAAAGATGAAGTAATTTCTTTAGGTTATCTGGCCCCTTTGGAAAATTATGTCATTTTTCTGTTGGATCTTAGCTTTTAATATTAGCAATGTTTGACCCAGACTGACATCCTGAACTCAGCTGTTACCAGCCCTGCACCTAAATTGCCTGCCATGGACGACTTGTCCTGTTTGCAGTGTAAAGTTCTGTTGGAAAACAAACCTGTACTGCAGGTCCCCTCAGGTCATGCCTGCACTGCCCAGGACGTCCATCCTTGCATACATGCATCAGTAATGCATGGCAGAAATCAGCTTTAGAAGAATATTCACAGATATTCCCCAATGATCCATTATAAGACCAGAGACATCAAAGCTTAACCTGTGAGAGAACCACAGGAGTTAAGGTTTGGATGGCTTAAAGACCCAGACACTCTCAGCTTCAACCTTTGCCCGGTGTCAAAGGTACTGCAAATTTGTCCCTGAGGATGCAGACACCTAGTTTTCACAACTGATCACTGGAAGAATGTGGGATGTTGTTCATGGCTGATGAAGGCCACAAGCTTCACCATAGGGATGAATTTAAGCAGAAAGAGTCCTTCCTTGTCCCCATGGTCTCCCACCAAACTAGGAAAGACATTGTTGCTTGTGCTTCTCCAGGGATCAGGACATCAGAGTAGAGACAGGGCTTTGCTTCTGACTTGTTCCAGATAGAAATAAACACAGAATGGAGAGTGCGGTGAGAAAACAGCTCAGGAATTTACCTAATTCTAATGATTTTGAAGGACTAGATAGCAAAATGAGCACGTGAAGGTATGAGAGGAGGTTTCCCTTCTTTGTGTAACTGGATATCCTTGCTAGTGGACAGGAATGCATTTATTTTCTGTCTCCCTAGTTTTGCTTTCTCTGTTGGTGTGGGTTCTAGCAACAAATCCCATTTATCCTCCTGCTCATATTTTCTCAGATGCTGGGCCTGAGGAGAGAGGTTTGTTTATCTTCCCCTTAAGCTTCTCTTTTCAGCAGGCCACTATGAGCAGCTCTCCTGTGCCTCTTGGAAGTACTTTTAATGGCTTGTTTTAAACACTGCTGGTGCCAGACATGAAGTAAGCTGGCTTTACTAAATGGTCTTTAGGGCATTTTAACTCTTCTTGTCAATACTAGTGTAGTTAAGTTGAAATTGAAATCCCATTTTCTGCTGTTTGAGAAGAAAATTGTTTTGCCTGGACCTTGCTCCAAGCCCACTGCAGCCTCACTTAGCACTGGCAGAACTGGATCAAATTAGAGGAATGAGGTCTTTTTTCTTCCTCATTTTTTTAGTTTCTTTAAAAAAAATCCAAAACCCTTTGCTCAGAAAAAAAAAAAAGTTAATACAATTCTACTCTAATTTTGATTTTCTTTTTTGTTATTTTAAAAAAAAACCATTTCCCCCATCTTTCAAAGCTTTGATATGAATCTTCCCCCTCAATCTGACGAAGACCTGACTCTTGAGAATCCATTGTGTGAAGGGAGCAGTATTGTACCTCATGTCTAACCATCACAGTAACATGTTTGCCAGTCACTGGATTTCAGCATTGAATTTGCCTGTTGCAAAGAAAGCCAGGACTCTCTCTTCATGATGGCATTGTCACGCTGCAGTGTGTCTGGGAGACCTGAAGTTCACCTAAATCCTTCAGCCTAAGGTTTCTCTCAAGCAGTGTCAGAGGCACTTTGTTGACAGGCAGCCCCAAGAGTGGGGACAAGGCACAAAGGAGGACTCTAGACTGTGCCCCTCATCCTTATCTGGTCCTGCTCACAGCATTGCTGGCTTGGGAGTAGCCATTGTGGTCCATTAACTCTAGAAGCAAACACAGGGAACCAGAAACCAGCAAGCCTGAGCTGCATGTTTCCTTCCAGGTCTTTTTATTGCCCAGAGTGACCTGTCTGGTGCTGCAAGCTTCCTCCCTACCGATTCCCCTGCTCTTAGGAGCCATCGTGGCTGCTGCCACTAGTTATACAACTTCCTCTCAGACATAGCTGATTGTTTGTTCTCAAAGACAGAAATTAGGTAAAGGTTGAGAAGATTTATCAATAAGTCAGGGCAGGAACAAACACACACATTGACGGAGCGTGGCAAACATGTCCAGAACAAACACCCCAGATCCAGGGAATTCAGTTAAGGCTGTTTAAATGCTTAGTGAGTGGCATTTCTGTATCTTTACAGCATGTGCCATTCTGAAAATAAAGAACTGGCATGAAAGAAAAAAAGTCTCATGCAACATCCCAAGTGTTGTACCCATTAAAAAAAAGACTCTCACCTAAGTCATCTGGAAAACCAACTGATTTCTCTCAGGCTGAGTGTGGCCTTTTTTGGTAAGCCAAAACTGTCTAAGTGTATCCAGGCTCTGTGGATACGGCACTGTGGCTGCTGTCACTGCAACTAAGAAGTCAGAATTTCTCACTCTGATCCAACAGCAGACCTGCATCCCATCCCTGCCCATGCTGAAGCTTCTGTATCTGCCTGTTTTGACTCTCTTAGATCCTACCTGCTTCAAACCTTTGCAGTGCTGAATGTTTCAAAACCTGCTTAAACTCCTTCTGGGTGAATTCTTCCTTGTCCCATAGTTTTGAACTCCACTCTCAGTCTTTTTAATGTGGACATTTTGATTTTTTTTGTGTGAGGAGGGTTGAGAAATCTTGGACTTTTCCATCCTGCAAACGTTGCTAAAAGTTTTTCTTGCCTTGGCCCCTTTCTCAGGAGACATGCTTATTCAGGGTTTAATTGTTTGCTGATTAATATCCTGTCCTTCCTCATTTTATGGGCTCCCTAAATCCCTCAAGAGATATTGTGACCTCAAGACTAAACCGAGAGCAACTCTCTTGACATCTTGAGTAATTCCAGTGCAAATGAAGATGAACTGAGACTCAAACTCAGCCTTGAAAGGGTGGGAATTAGGAAGGTTTGGAGAGGGCTTGAGATCTTCTGATAGAGTATTTTCACAGAGATGAGACCTGCAAGATTGTTCCCACATCGGTCAGCAGCTATTTCACATTACTACAGTGTAAAGTCCTGTTGCAGTGCCTCCAGAATAAAATGGTTTAGGATTTCAGCTTCGTGGTTCTTTTTGAGCTTTCCGTTATGAAATTTAAGTTAACACAAAAATAGCTTTTAAATTTTCCTTTCCATGGTCGTGTTTTCCAAACTAGTCGCAAGAACTTCATGTAGGTTTTTTTAAAGCACCAGAACCACATCTGGCTGTACTGTATTTGTTATAGCAGTATCCAGAGGCTGCCTGACTGCTGTTTTATCATGACACTATGACATGTTAAGGCTTAGAAAGTCTTAACTTTCTAAATAACTGAAGATTTGTTTCTAAGTAAATGAAGTTGACTTTGATTTTTCCTTCTAACTTTTCTTGTTTGAAATACTTTTCCATTTATTAAAATTCTGTGAAGAGCACAGTAATACTTCTCTGTAGCTGCTCTCAGCTACTTTCTATTGCAGCAGTGCCAAATCACTGAGTTTTTAAACAGTATCTCCTTTCTTACCTTTTCCTCTGCTCTGCTTCATCTCTTTAGGTATTTTGTCCTTTTTGTGCCTAGCTTCACAACATCTATTCTGCATCTCCCTCCAGCTAGTTTTGTGATACTCTGTAAGAGCTGGTACAGAAACAGCAGCCTGAACTGTGGCATAAACCTGAAGCCTAGGCAGCCCTGCGGTCCTGGGGTTCGCTAATAAGGACTCAGCTGAATGTTAACATTGTCTGGTGCTAGTGGCAGAGCAAGTTTTGCCCTATAAATGGACACTGCCTCTCCTTTGTCTCTGCCTCATGTGAAAAATGAGATAGTGAAAACAGGAGTATCTGGAAAATGCATTAAGAAGTGCAACATCGCAGCAGCCTGATTTTTTCCCTGATCCTGGCTATTGGTATGACCCTGTAAGCAGCCAGGTCCCAGTTCTGCTGCAGGTGACCCTCTAGGAATACTGCCCTGGGGAGGAGAAAGGGAAGTTAATCTTCTCTATCCATTCTTTCCACTGCAGTTTCAGCTCATCATTCTTTTCTCAGGAAACCGTGTGTTTTAATGTGGTTTTGGAACTCGGAGATGAAGTAGGAGAGCTTCGTTCACCGCTCTGGGAAGGCACTCTGCTTCCAAAGCTGCACCGAAGGATTGCATGTTTGCCCCTATGTGTTGTTCACTTACATATTTACCTCCTACCTCTTCCATAAATAATAATAATAATAATAAAGGCTTTGTGAGGAGCTTGCCTAGATTTCAGCAAGGGTCCATAAGAAATACGGGTGAATTTCACCACAAATGAGGTGCTGCAGAAGATAGCGGAGTGAAAGAAGTTACTAAACTGTGTATTCGCTCTTTGCAGAAATAGGAACTCTGTTAGGACAACTGATGTATATGTAGTTATAAATACATTTTTTAGGCTTTTCTCCTTTTTTTTGTGGTATTTATTTTTGGTTAATATTTTTTTTCAGAGTCGAAAGCAGGCTCCGTGCTATTACACGCTATTACTCCCCCGGCCTGTCCCCTGCCGAAGAGTTCCTCCCGAGGCGACACATGTCCCGCCCACGGGGAGTATCTCACCCCCGTGGTTCCTTCAGGCTTCACTTCACAAGAACCGTCTCTCCTCTGCCTCCTTTGCCTCCTCTTTGCCGCCTCTCCTTCACCTCCCTCTGACGGGCGGTCACTTGACCCCGCGTGTGTGTGTGTGTGTGTGTGTGTGTGTGTGTGTGTGAGTGTGGGGGGGCGGAGCTGAGGAAAAGTCTTCTCGGAGAGCTGCGATGGAAGCGGGCGGAATCGCTCATCGGGGTAAGTCAACCGAGTAAAAAAACCAGAGCAGGGAAGGAGGGGAATCCGTTTTCCCCGGAGGGCTGGAGGGTGCGTTGCAGGGCGGAGGGCCGACGGAGCGAGCCTTTCGTTAAGCAGGCTCTGCCCTCGGCAGCCGCTTTCCTCCGTTGTGGCACATCGGGTGCTTCTCGCCACGGCGTTTCCCGTAATTCCCGCGAGGTCAGTTTCCCATTCTGCCGCGGCAAGTCATTTAATTCAGTCCCCGCCAAGGGCTCGTTGGTTTCGCACGGCGCTACGGGCTGGTGGGGCCGCCCGTGCCAGGCGCGCTTTGAGCACAGCCCGGGCGAGTGCCTAACGCAGTGCCCTCGGTGCGATGTTACGAGGGTGGTGGTCTCAAGCGGCTTCGTATGTTCTTATAGCTTGTTTAATGCTCGCATCCCGGTGGAGTCCTCGAAATGCCATTGCTGGCGGCGCTCAGAGCACCCCTGGCTCGGAAAGCTGGCGTGAGCCAAGGGAAATCAAGCACAGCATCAGTGGGAGGGCAGATACGCCTGGCTGGAAGGCAGACACAGTTCTCCTTTGTGAAGTTTAGGATTTAGTCATAAGAGGCAATAAATAGCCAACGGTTGTAGTTTCATTCCTCCCAGGCAAGCCTTGGTTTCTCCCTTAAAGGGTACCCTGCATCTCAAACACAAGGCAGCAGCTAAGTTTGTGGGTGGCAGTGTGTGAACACCTTAGGGCTTTGAATTGCGCAGGGTTGTCAGGCCAAAACCTGGGCCCGTCACTTCTGTATGGAGCTTGATCAGCAGAGGGCCGTGATGCTGCTGTTTCTGCTGTGCACTCTCAGGGGCTGCTATCCCCAGCCTCAGGGTGCTGGGAAGAAGATGAGGAAGAGGAGGACAAGATATCAATCTCTTACATGTCTGTGTGTGCAGGATGTCAGCGTGGCTTGGTCTTGCTGTTTCTGCTCTTTGCTGGCTTTCCCCAGCCCAAGCAGGACACTCCTTGTGAAGCGGCCTGGTCCCACAGAGACTGGGGTGTTGATGGCAGCTTGTGCCAAGCTGAGAGCCTGCTGCCCATGGGTTTTGTCTGGGCAATGCCAAGGGGTCTGTTATCCATCCCAGCAAAGCCAGTTGCGGGGCTTGCTCCCTCTGCAGGGGCTTCCACAGCGTGGGCCTGCACTGGGCTGTCCTGATTCAGTGGTGAACGGGTATAAGTCATGTGGCAGAAAACCAGCTTTTTAAATTTTTGTTAGCTGCAGGACTGTGCCTGCATGAGCCCAAGCGAGGCAGTGAGAGCATGTGGTGGGAAGAGAGGTTGACAGCATGGAAACCTGCACCCTTGGATGCATCCTGAGGGTGCTGTCAGTGCAAAGGAGTTTGTGCTGGACTGAGAGAAGGCTAGCTAGTGGGTCTCGCAGGTCTCTGCTGCTCAGTGGGGGGCTGCTTACCTGCTCTGGGGGGACATGAGTGGCTTTGGGGAACAGTGGGATTAGACAGCCCCAAAGGCTCTGGAAAGAGAGCTCCAAATGCCAACAAAAAGTGAAAAAACAATGCCTATAGTTAGGTTTCTAGCCTCTCTACTGGACCTGCAAAAGTGATGCCATACGCTGGAGTTTTGCATCCTCACAGCGCCTGTCAGCTTCAGAGCTGGGGAAGGAGAAAGACTATCCAGCGTTTTGCAACTATAGTCAATAATGCTTTAAGCATCCTCGGCCCCTGCCCATGCTGATGCTACATAGTACATAGACTAGAACACAAGGGCCCTGGCTGAGCAGTGGTGTGTAGTCTGAGGAAGCAAAAAACACAGCAAAAGGGAGAAAGATTAGCTTCAGATGCCTGTTGTCTGAGCAAGTGGTCTGCAGGAAATGGGAAGTTCAGCATGTTAAGTTGCAGAGCCACAAGATGGATGAGTTGGTCTGCCTGAGAGCTGAACATCTTTCTGACAGTAGGAGTACCAGATGTGGCATATAGAGACCATTTGCTTAGGCAGGACAAAAAGATCTGCCTCTTTCTTTTTTTTTTTTTTTCCCTAAGTAAGCCCTTGGGAGTTTTTTCACTTGATTTTGCACTAGGCTCACCAAATATCTGGGTTTTTTTAATAAGAAGACAAAGGAAGCAAGAGACAGTTTATACCACTTCTTTCTTACTTCCTCCATAGTCTTGTGTGTACGGATATCATCAGGGATTGCCGCTTTTCACCAGGAGAAAAGCCCTAGGTTACACACCAGGCATGTGCAGCCTGAGTCACTGTGCCAGGGGTGCTGGGCATATCCCTCAGTTGACACAGTCTCATTCTTATCTTAACTGGAGAAGCCATACTCAGAGGGATCAATTAAAAGTCACACCAAAGGCATGGAAAGACATACTAGATGAGTGATGCTACATGCACGGGCAGATGTAAAAGCAGATTGTATCTGTTAATGTGTGGTGTGGACATACGACTTAGGAATGCAATTCCTAAAGTTGCCTTTCAGATGACCCTACGTGACTGCCAAAAAAAAAAAACCAAACTATTGCATCATGCTTAAGGAAATGTTCTTCATATAAACACTATGGCTCACCTGTAAATTCAGGAAAACCAACCACCTCCCAAAGGCAACACGAAGAACACTTTGGGGAGAAGCAATCTCAAGAATGAATGTGCAGAGATGCAGCAAAAGGGACCAGGGATCAGTGAGGATGGTTGGCAGAGCACAAAACCTGCACAAATACGTATCTGACTGCCATTGCTGTAGCAGACAAGAAAGAATCATTCTCAGTGACAGTTTTTTTAGAAGAGATAAAAAATGAAGGTGTGATATTAATATAGGTCATCACCATGCCATGTTCTGAAAGAAAGTGTCCTGCTACCTAGCTGTAAAAAAATACATAATGCCTTGAAAACGGTGACAAGAAAGAATGCTTTCATCCTCAAATTACCATGTGAACTTGAAGTATATTCTAGAAAAGAAAAAAGGCTTGGAGAGCCTGTCTCCCATGTTCTGTATCATCCAGGAGAACTTGAAATGAGAAATAAACTGGGTAACTCTACTAGGCCTTAGTGACATCCATGATTTCTCAGCTTGGGTTTCATCCACTGGTGCTCCTGCATAGCTATTGCAACTTTTGCAGAAGATCACAGAAAGGCTTGTGTCCAAGAAGAACAGTTCCAGAGCAGTTTTCAGGGAGGTCTGACCAAACTGAAGTACTTGTGACCATGGGCTCAGCAGGGTTGATAAGAGCAAGCATCAAGAGATCTTCTCAAAACAGGGCATAAGAAGATGGAACTTTTCCTGAAAATCCAGCATCTTGACATCTTTGTTAAGGTTTTTCATAGAGTTATTGTTGTGGCAGCTGAATTGATGCTTCAAAGTAAGTGTTCTCTGGGGACCTGAGGGCTGCAGACCTGTCCTGGCCCTGCTTTTGGTCCCGCTTCCCTGCTCACGGGCCTGCAAAGGGTCAGAGAACACACATTATTTCACACTGGAAGTAGGTTACTCCTCATGATGTTGCAATAGCCCATGTAGGCAGTAATTTCTCCATGCCAACAAGGCTTCATGTGTTTGTCTTGGCTCTATTTTTCCTTTTGGTTGGTCAGTTTAGAAGCCTGAAGCTGGAACCCTCCCTTGGCATTGTGCTGGGAGGCAGTTTTATCAATAGCAGTGTGTGTTGTGGCTGAGAAGCTCTTGACATTTTGCTGCAACTATTTGAGGGAAGGAAGGGTCAACGTTTTATAGTATGTATGAATCTCTTCTGCACAGGTGCAATTCAACCACTCTATATGGAATGGTTTATTCTTTTTCCTTTTCCTTCCCAGAACACTCCATGAAGTCCTAGAGCAGGCAGTAATGGAAGGCCCTTTGCAGACTGCCATTCATGTGTGCCATGAAAACGGTCAATGGATGTCACGATTACCAGAGAAGCTCTGGGATATTCCCCTCTATGATTTAGCTCTTCCAGGTAAAGATCGACTTTTGTTTTCCACTGTGTTGTTAACGTGTCATTTGAGCTCTGGAACATCCTGTTTGTCCCATTTCAGGATGGCTGTCTTGATTATGTGGGTCAGTGTGTGGGAGAAGGACTGGGGGGAGAGTTTGTGTGATGTGTGTGTGCAGGTGAATACTTCTAGTCCGTAATGTTTGGGATATCTTGGAGAAGAGAGGAGAGCAGGGTGTCTTTTGGGGTGGGGTTTTTTTGAGAGAAGGAAAGAAAAATTGACTTTTTTTTTCAGTCTCTATGCATCATCTTGTCAGCATCAGCATTAATAATCTGAGCATTATTATCTGGGCGATGGTGATGTTTTTCTTCTTGCAACTTTCTACATAATAAAATGGTTCCAAATGAGAGAAATAACATTTTACCTTATTTGGTTTTTCTTTTTTTTACACTGTCTAAAAGAGGTTGTGAAGGTATGAAAAAAGGAGGATGGAGGTTTTTAATTAACATCTGTTTTTATTAATGTAGAGTGTGTCTTTCCCCCTTGACCCTGCTTATGAAAACTGGATTTATCCTATTATGGCTAAATACAGCTGCACTATGGCTGGTGTCCTCATTGGTACTACATACATACTACTATTGGTACTACATACTGTGTATCATGAATCCTTTCTTGGTCATATTATTGCTTCTCTGAGCTCCTTCAAACAGATTTTTTTTTTCCTTCCTTTCCTCATTCTGTCTAAAAAAGTCATCAGGAGAACCTGTTTTCACTGGCATGAGGGGAGGCACTGCAGGGCTGTCAGTTCTGATTCCGTTTGTGTGCACAATAAAAATGGTGCTGAAGAAAGGTCTTGCCCATGTTTTCTCTCACACCTGTAGATGCCACAGGTAGTTTAGGTGGAAAGCAGCACAGTCAACATTTCTTGTAGGCTACAGGATCATAGGTTAACTTTAGTAAAGACATGTATTTAGAGATAGTGGGAAAGAGCAGGTCTTGTCTTCAGTGGATGGAGCCTTGGGAGGACCCAAGAACTGTGAAGGATTTTTTTTTCCCCCCCTGCCTTTTGTGAACAAATGGGGTGTAAGGTTTTAGTTAAAATGGAAACTTATTTCATGATGATTTCTTGGATGTGTCACTTAAATTGATATTAACTTCAAATGCACCTGTTTTGGATAAAGCCTGTGTAAGAGGATCCCTGGACAGATGTTTTAAAAGAGCTCTAGATCTCTTATTTAACTGTCAGGAGAAGAAAATAAGTATCTATCTGATGGCAGAAGAAAGAAGGATAATATTATATTTTTCTTTTTTAAATTAATTTTCTTCCTCTTGCAAAAATCCCTTCAAAAAGTCAGTAGCATGTTCAGTGGCTTCTTTGTGTGTTGGAAAAAGAACCACGTTGTTTCTAAAAAGCTTTCACAGTGGTGTTTCGTGGATGCTGTAGAAAGCTGAGAACCTGCTGATGTGTGCCTTAAACTTCCTGGCTGTTCTAATGGTGACCTTGTTATTTTTGTAACTGTTTGTCATTCTTGTGACTATGCCTGCATGGAGAACAGGCATGGAGAAAAAAATAGTTGAAGACAAGCCCATTTCAGCAAACACTGGAGGGCTTTTATGAAGCATTGCAGGCTATTTGCTTGGAAGGTTTTGGTGACTGTCCAGGTAATCTACAAAACTGGTCTGGTCCGGGTCAGAGCAAAAGCAGATCAAGACCAGCCAGGTCAAGATAGGTCTGGCAGGTTTTCAGAGGTAGCAAAGACTGAGGGAAGCCCAGCTTGGAAGTGGGGGTTTATCTCCGATAGAGAAGGCAGCGAGGCATGTGAGAAACGTGAGAGAGTGCATCCTGAAAACATGATGGGGAGGCAGTGGCAGGTCTCAGTAACTGGTGGTGTGTGCGCACCAGGTTCAGCACAGTGCTGCTGGGGAAATGTTGCTTCAAGCTCTGAAGCTATCTGGTTTGGTGCTAGCTCACTATCTTTGCATGATATTTGTGATGTACCCATCTTCCTTTCATTACTGTAACTCACTGACATCACAAAGCAGACTCATAAATGAAAGGTTACTATCCGTTTGCTGATTGGTATCAGTAGACACAGTGCCCATCGATGGAATCCCATTCGCTTCTCTCAGACTTGGATTTGGCCCATGGCTATTTATTGCTTTGACTCTTACGTCTTGTAAGACAAACTTCTTTGATTGCATGACCTCATTATTGATCTTCCATCTGCAGTGAGCTTGGTTTGGGTGTTTAAAGCAGGAAAATAGTAGGCAGAAACACGAGGTTAAAAGGTGAAAGAAATGAATGAGACATTAAACTGTTATTGATAATGTAAAAGAATTTTCTTTATATCAAATACAGTCTTCTCCTTTTTCTTTAGCTATTAGAAATACTGCCTTTGGCACCTGTAAGACCAACTTTTTGAGAAGGGAATTCCTAGCACCAGTGAGTGAACGATTTCTTTGACAGAAGACTTAAAAAGCAAAATGATATGCAGACTCCTTGCAGACACTCTGAAAAGATCCCAGCAAGTCACTTGACTGAGTTGTTAGTTTTCCTATTGATGCTTTATAAAGTTAGAAGAAATAATAGAACATATAAAGCCAGCAAAATGACTGGTTGCCTGTTGTGAATAAATTGTGAGTTGCAAGAGAGTTTCATTTAAACATGCTGCAAGAGATGTGTCAGATTTATTAAAACCTCAAAGAAGTCAAATGTTTGGGCAGGCTGTACTTGGCTCTGAAGCTTAGCCTGCCTCTGTGTAGTTCCCTGTGCTGGAAAGAGTCAGGTAAACTTTGAAATCCATAAAAAGTGGATCTTGTTCATGTATCACGTGTAAACTTAGACTTGGATTTGCCTCTGGAACCTTCAAGCGCCCACCTGTTACGTGGCTTTATTTTTGGTAGCGGACATGGCTGTTCACTTCAGGAGGGTGTTTATACCAGATATGCAAGATATAAATGCTTAAAGTGCCAAGTGAGGAGTTGATCCACTCAAAAGTATATGAAGATTAATTTCTACTTTCAGTCATATTTTCCTGTGCAGAAATGACAGGATTGGAGCATGAAATCTTGCATTTGGACAACTCTGAAAACAGGACAAATTTGAAACAAATTCAGCCTTCAGCTATTTATTTCCTACAAAAAAAAAGGTGGCTTTTCACAGCAAGATAATTATTCCAGTGGAAGCTGCTAGTTGAAATAGGTTATTTTATTGTGGCTTGAGGCAAACAACCATCATGTTTAATTTAGATGAGAACTGCTTTACTGAAAAGTCTTGCTGGCTTCCCCTCACCAGGATTTCACACTAAGCTTATAAATGTCAGGTGGGCAACGCTTGTAGAAGAGCCCACCTTTTTGCCATAACCACTCAGGCTGTGAGGCACTAAGGGTGTCTGATAGGTGTCAGGTGTATGTATGCAGTAGCCCCCATCTGTCGTCCTCTCAGTAGTTAAGAAATGACATTTTCTGTACATTTATTTTTGTGTTCTATAGGGAGCCACGACACTATGACCTACTGCTTGGATAAAAACTCTGCTGTTAGTGGCAATGAATCCAAGGTGGTGAAGTTTTTAAACAAGTGTATGCCCTGCATTGTGCACCCCATTATCATGAAGTGGTCTACAACACAGGTAACTGTTGCCTAACATTCTCATCATATGCCTGGTGCTGAGTGGTCAGGCTTTCCTGTGCACAATGAAAGAATAGCCTGCTGCCCAGAAATCTGCCCTCTCCTGAGAGTCCATGCTTAGGTGTCATGGTTTAACTCCAGACAGCAGAAGAGCACCACACGCAGTCACTTCCTCACTCCCCACTCTGCTGGGGTGGGAAAGAATGCAAGTGAGAAACTCCTGGGCTGAGATAAAGTCACCTTAATAGGTAAAGCAAGAGCCACGCATGCAAGCAAAGCAGAACAAGCAATTCATTCACTGCTTCCCATAGGCAGGCAGGTGTTCAGCCCTCACCTGTAAACAATGACTCAGCAAGATGAACACCATTCTTCTGAATGTCCCACTCCCCCCCCCCTTTCTTTCTTCTTCCCCCAGCTTTATAGGCTGAGCATGATGTCAAATGGTGTGGGGTATCCCTTTAGAGGGTTGAAGTTAGCTGTTCCAGCTCTGTGTACCTCCAGCCCACTCACTGGTGGTCCCAGCATATTGAGTGGGAAGTGGCCTGGTGCTGATGAGAGATGAAGCACAGCTGCAATCCTGCCTCTCCTTAGATAGCTTTGCTGTGCTCGGCTTATCTTTGGGAGGAGGTTAGTCCACCTGTTAGTATCTAGAGCAGACATCAAGGAGCCCTCCTGATGGTAGGACCCACAGGTTCCTGGATGGCTCAGTGCCAAAGAGGTGATGCCTGGCTCAAGCCCTGACTGTTAGGGGTGTTAATCTATATGCCCAAATCTTCTCTGTGCAGTGGCTGAGGTCAGGTGTGTAATTTCCACTCATACCCTGGATGTCTGATGTGAAATTGCAGCACTGAGTACCATCACTCCCTATGTCTTCCTCTTAAATTTTTCCCTTATGAGGGCGGGGAAGCAGGCAATGTTCACACTAAGTCAGTATTCAGTCCCAGTGACTGATTAGAGAATCTGATTGCGTATTTTATCTTCCTGTGAGGAAAGGCTGTGGGACCTGCAGCCATCTCCAGAGTGCTCAGAGTGAAGGTGGCACAGATCACTCTTTCTGCTGCGCCAGTCTGGTAGGGATCAAGCGGGCACAGAAGGAGCTGTTGTCCTGAGCCACTGCACTGCTCACTATGCAGCAGCGTGAACATCTGGCCATGTGTCTTAAGCTCTGTCTTGGCCCTAAAGCTGTTAATGTGGTTATTCAGGTGCAACCCCTTGTATTGATTCAGTTTTGTTGAATCCTCTCTGACTTTAATCGGTACAGTGTGTGCTTTCTGAAATGGAAAAGTGTCATCCATAGCAGGTTGTATTGAGACAAACTAGTGTTTGAATATGTTTAAATAAATTGATTCTATATTCTCATGCATAAAGAGCCCCAGTGTAGATAAAACATATAACATTTGGGACTTTTGCCTCAGAAACTCAGCTGTATGACCTGTTCTGTTCAGTCCTCAAATCCAGAATAGGTCTGAGGGAAGTGGAACTGGAGTAGGACTTCTACAGGTTAATTGAAACTTTTAAAGATACTTTATCTTGAAAAAAATAGCTAGAATAGCTAGTACTTTTTTGTCTATTTTTATTTTTCCTTCTGTTGAGAATGAGTGAGCTCCACAGAGACACCCCGGAAAAGCCTTTGATCTATCTAACCAAACAAATACAGCATTTCTGAGGTGCCAGTCCTGCAATTTTTGTTCAGGGTAGCCTTGTGAAGAGCAATCATGTATTTACACACATGTTCATGCATCTTTAACTTTCAGAACACAACAAGGGCACGGATCTGGAAGTAATCTAATCTGTACCTGCAGTATATGCTATAGGGAAATTGGCATCCCCCTTGTCAGAGAGTAAAATACTTTAGAGTTTTGATTTAGTGCCATGCAGTGCCTTTTTAAAGATGAAAGAGATGTCCAAAAGTCATAGGGCTAACTTCACACACTTTTTTTTTTACTGCTTTCTAAACAAAAGAAACAAATCTCTCGCAAGCTTTGTCTTCTGTTGCACCTTTCAGGTTCTGACTGTGACAGAGCAACTTGAGGCTGGAGTTAGATACCTGGATTTCAGGATTGCCCACAAGGCTAATGATCCATCTACGAATTTGTACTTCGTGCATATGGTTTACACAACTGTTACTGTACAGGTATTGTCCTTACCTTTGGGATGGCCACAAAAACAGTGCTGTTCCTTTAATTTAAGAACCATCATCATCTAAAAATACTGACCCAAGTTTTTCTCAGTAGATTATTTGTTTTCCTAATGTGAGGTCTTCAAATCAGAGAAAATCATCAGGGCTGGAAGTTCTCTTCAGCAGCTGCGAGACTGAAGCATCAATCCCTTCCTTATCCTCAAAGCGGAATTGCTGTGCTTTGCTGTCTACTGTGTAGCCCCTGACAAGGGACTGATGTTTCTGAGGTTTATCTAGTGTCATCCTAGGACGCTACCCAAGGCAATCCCATTTCCCTGGTAATGAGAGAATTATTAAAGAGAAGAAGGTACTAAAAGACTAATAAAACTACAGAAACACTCTTAATTTTTTTTTTTTTGAGGAAAAAATATTTCACTGAGAGACAGACTCAAATCTGGATCCCATGATGAAATTACTGTCAGCTGCTGTGAAGAAACTACTATGGGTTGCATTTTGCATGTGCTCTGGCACTGTGGAGTAGTTTACATCTTCTTTCTGTTTGCTGGGACCTGTACAATGAGGCACAGACACCTAATGCAGCTCTTTATTTGTAGATTTAACTGTTTAAACTTCATTTTCATGCTCATGAGTCTGAATCCTTCATGTGTTGAGATTTTGTGGTGATTGGCTTGTAAACAGATGTAGTGTCTGACTACCCTGATAATGATATGTGGTCTTCAAGAAGTTGTCATGGTGTATAACAAATAGGAAAAGCAGGTCCTGTTACGTTTAAGCAGGTACAGAACGTTTCTCGTTTTTCAGTTTATCCTTAAAGTTGTTTAGGGAGGTGGGTTTGCTACTAACCTGCCTCTAGTCAGTAGGAGGTTCATATTATTAAAATGTGAAGCTGACAGGCATAGTGTGCTAGAACCACATGTAGGGCAAATCAGCACAGACCTGCAGAAAGTAAGGTTTGCTGGGGCAAATCTCTCAGAACCACCTTGTCAGGTGTTAGATGACCATCCTCCATAGCACAGGTGGTTTTCTAAGTTGTTGTGACTCTCTCTCATAGGATATTCTGTCAGAAGTATTAAGGTGGTTGGAAACTCATCCTCGGGAAGTTGTTATCTTAGCCTGCAGGAATTTTGATGGATTAACCAAGAGACTTCATCGTCGTCTGATTGCCAGTATAAAAGAGATTTTTCACTATAAACTGTGTCCCAGACATGTAAGTAAGAGATTTTTTTTACTTCTCCCTTTTTAAGAATGACATAAAAACTATTTCACTGTTC
>WBNH01011973.1:77832-146951 GCA_013401255.1 Urocolius indicus | reverse complement strand
AACCCTGCCATTCTATGAATACTTACTTACATCTAAACTAAGTTTAAAAGGAAAAGGTTATCATACTTTCTCCACGTGATTTGCTACAGTAACTTCAAGAAGAGAAGTGAGGTACGCAATCCGTGTACTGCAAGCATCTCCAAGGATTGGAAGCTTTGTCAAGAAAACATGGAGGGATCCTCTTCGTGTGGACACTGCCAATAACTGTCCATCATCTGTCCAAGCCAGCTGATCTACACCTAAAATGTTCACAAGCATTTTTTAAAAAATAAAATGAATAAATTCTTTCTTTAACTAGTGAAACCAAGACATAATTATTTTGCTTTCAAATGTGAACATTGTAGGAATTCATACCTAGCAATATATGTACTAATGAACTCAAACCAATAATCAGTTAATATAATTCCAAGATTAACTGGAATCACTCAAACCAAACCCATAGTATGCTAATTCAGTGTTTTCCTGAGAGTGAAGACTTCACAATAACTGAAGTGTTTATAGATATTACAAGAGAAGATAATGGTAGTAACTCATTAACCCAGAACACAGTCTTGTCCTGGAAGTCCCAGGCACAAATCCTGTATATCAGGATGAGAAAAGATTTAAGTATCACAAGTCAGTAGAAGAGATGCCGAAAAGCACAAATAAACCTCAATCAAAACCACACGGAAAGAAGCAGAAATGAATATATTATTTTAGCAATCCAAGTATACTGCATCATAGATTCAAAACCCCAAAACCCTAACTGGTCAAATATTCTGACAGCAAGACTTCTCTGTACTTTGAACAGACAAAATACGTTGCCATTTTGCCACCTGTCACCTATCAAATACAAGTTGGGAAAGAAAGAATATATGATAAATTCTATATGTAGTACATACATGCATATTTAGTACAACAGTACTTTCACTCATGTAAACAGTCACCATCAAAAATTGTTTTACTTAGTTTGTAACAATTTCTATCCTCATAGGAGACTGTTAATGTACCTTTGTTTTCATCATCCAAGTTGATTATGGCATACATCTCTCTCAGGTCTGACAGATCATGGATTTTAACGCTGAAACAAAAATAAACAGTCATTCTCACTAATATAAATCTCAGTCATAACAAACTGGAAGAGACCAAACCCAAAAGAGACAGCCTAATGGAGCAAAAAACAGAGTACAAAAGCAAAATGCCTTCTGTTTCCTGAAGAGCAAATCAGACACTCATTGTTATCTGTCACTCCAAATAGCTTATCACTGTCACTGTACAAATAGATCTGCTCAGAGAACTAAAACTTGAGGAAAAATGCAAAAATCCAATTTGAATTAAGTCAAGGATGAGAAATGCACATTACTGTTTGCTTTTGACCTATTACAATACAAGTTACGTTAAAATCACATTCCCTGATGGACTGCTTGAAACACAGGTGCAAAAAATCAGTTTTCAATCCTGCTTCACATAGAAAGGGACAGAATGAGAGCTTGCTCATGCTGCCATATAATGCAATATATGCTAAAGAACCCCCTAAATAAAGAATACTTATTGTACAATAGCTGGAACACTTGAAGTTGCACCACGTTTTGCTCTCAATTATACCACTCTTGATGTGCAAGTGTCATAAACCAGCAGCCTGTTAAGGTCATGCACAGAACTGAGGACAGGCAGAATGGTCTGACTCCTGCCACTACTCACTTATGTGAGATATCACAGAATCAGGGAGTGAAAGGAGAAGGAACTAAAGGAGATTTTCTATCACACACACAACATATTTTGGAAAAACTCCATTCTCTTTAACTATTTTTCTTTCTTACATGTTTATACTTTTGCCTAGATTGCAGGTAAGACCAAATACTAGAAAGGAGGATATCAGCATACTCAGTACAGCTTTAAATGAATTGTTCAATAAATCATAGTAAAAAAGTCTGGACAGGTAACACAGTAGAAAAATAAAGAATCAAAAGGAATAAGCTCTATTAAAAGTTTAATTAATTTCTTTTTGTTCACAATTATTTTTTAATTTTGGTCAAAATTAGCTTCTCCAGACTTTAGGCAGAGAAATAGTTCCACAGAACAATTCTCACCTTCTCTGCACAGACTTCTTAGGAAGTCTTGAGGTCTTAGGGAGCACAGTGCTTTAATGCCCAACAGCTACAGTTACGTGAGATGAATTACATTTTTTATGTATAAAACTACCACTTACCAATTGTCTCCACATGATGCAGCTTTGTTTAATGACTGTGATATAGCAATGCTGCTTAGATTACCCTTATGATTATGAGCTTGAAAGATTTCTTGACCTATCTCTCGGATGTGTGTAGAAATGACCACAAAATACCCTCGTGAGAAACCAATCATAATGTAGCCATCACCATACCTGTTACCAAAAACAACAACAACAAAAAAGAAAATAGATCTATTTATGCAATCTCTGAAACGCATTTTCTTTCAGACTGTTAAGGTAGCTGTTACTGCTCCCCTTCAACAGGAAAAACAATCAAAATATGTGAATTTATATATAGATAATGTAGAACATTGTGGTATAAAATATATTAAGGGAAAAACAACTAAAGATTCTGAAAGGACAAAAACATCTTTGTGCCAAGTTCACTCCTACGTCATGTTTATTCGCTCTTTATTCTCTCTTCTTCCTTCTACAATGCCACTTTACTTTCAGCAACCTATACACGTCAGTGTATACATGCCAGCAGAAAGACCTCTGGTATCTTCATTGCAATAAGCATGCAAAAGGATGGAAACTTCCATTGCAAGGTTCTGGCTGACACAGTCCCATCAAAGTTATGCTAGAAATAATAATGCCAATCTCTGTGCCCTTAAGGCAAACTACTGCATACACTGTGCAAGTAGCAAAGCTGTCATCTGTATTTATGAATAGACAGTCGGTTTACTTTTCAAGGTGTCAAGTAGAAATATTGAGGTCAAGGCAGATATAGTTAGAGAGTATAAGGATGAATTACAAAAAATAGCTTCCCAGGTTGGCTGAAAAAAAAAATCATGGCAAAGGAAATAGTCCCAGCTATGCCTTGTTATACATGTGGACACAAATTAAGAAGCACCTATCTACAGGTTTTCTTACACAATTGTAGTGTAAACAGACAAACGGCAACTCCATGTTGTCTGAAGACGCACTAAAAGACACAGCGTCATGATTCAAAGATACATAAACAGTACAGCTACATTTTAGGTACACAGCTGAAACTTCTAGCTTGGAATTTCTTCAAGGGAACACTACCAATTGGATTACATAGCAAGAAGGCAGCAAAAACTTTGTATTACTTTGTAAACCAACAAACTAGCTGAAGGGTACACTCCACCCCTAGCTCTTTCCTCAGTTACTAATTTAAACAGAAAGCCTATAAAACCCTCAGTTTCATCTCTTTTCAAAACAGCAACAGTATTAGTGTTCTAAAGCTGAGCATACCAACAGTGACTATATTTGAAGATACTGCTTTTATATCCATTGCATTGTCAAGTAAACAATTACATATGTAGATTGAGCCTGGAACAGAACTATTAAGAAGGTTACAATACATTGAAGAAACACTCAGTGTAAAGCAAGAGATACTTGATTTCATTCCCAGCACTTATCAGAACCACTGGGAAAATCCAGCTTGTTAATACTAGAATGGAATGCTTCATTAAGAAAATTCTGCTTACCATCTGTAGGTTACAATACTGCCATAAGGCTGCTGAAATTTCAGATCAATCGGGTTATCAGGATCAGTCAAATTAAAAAGAAAGAGAGTCTTCTTGCCAATCACTACACTCACCTGCCAATGAAAGAAAAATTAACTTGATAAGAACTTTAACATAAGGCCCTACATCTTCACTAAAAGACACGATTTGGACTTTCAATAATCCTCTTCTTATGAGCTGAACTGCAGTTCTCTTAAGGTTTTTGTCTCATTGGGAAGATGGGATATGAACAACTACAAATCTAAGAGCTGGCAACTAACCCTGAATCTTTATCAACAGTGGAAGCGATCTACAGGATATTGCTCTTGTGAGCACAGATCTAAGTGCAAGCCCAGGAGAACACATATCTCAAAGTCAAGACTTTCCCCTACAGAAGCATTAAGTAAACTCCATTTCCTCAAAGGAAAAGGCAGCAGCTCAAATGGAGTTATCCCACTGGACTACTCTCACTTGAACTATGATGTGGTTTTCGATCCGCAGAATTTTTATCTGAGAGGTGGAAAGGAAGACTATCACAAGACTACTGTCTCAAGGAACTTGCTGATATTTCAGAGACAGAAAATTACAAAAGAAACAAAATGCTCAGCGTGTGTTAACCATGCAATATTTACAGTTTGATATCAGTCTAGCTGAGTGCGTTTTAATTGATGAATCCCATAGAGATGTGGGACTTCATAGTGGAAGAAAGGCTGCATGTTGGATTTCTTCAAAGATTATTTATGTTACTAGAGTGTGTGTTATCATCAGGCAAGAGTAAAATGCTCATTTTAGAAAAAGCAAGGAGAAGCAGCTTGGTTCTTCTTATTCTTTGACAAAGATACTTTGAAGGGCTATCTACAAATTTACTTTACATTGCCTTTGTCTCCTTTTTAGACAAGGAGAGCTGGGACAATGGTTTACTCCTAAAATCAGAGCTACAGGAATGGAGTACAAAGCTGGTATCTTCAAACTGAGGAAAAAAAAGGTGTATGTTAAAAATGCATTAATCCAGAATTATAACATCAAATTCTGACCTATATTTCCTGAAGTTACCCCAAATACAAAATGTGTGTTTTCTGCCTTCTGAAATAGTTTCCTTGTAATTGTATTATTGCTGCTTAATTATGAAATATTTAAGAAATACTATCTCTTAAACTATTAAGAAATGACAGGAATTCTTTTATATTGCAAGGGAAGATGTTAACTGCACTGCTAACTTTTTTGATCCAACTTACAGGTTTTTTTGTTTGATTTTTTTTATGTTGTAATGAAGAGCCTGAAAGTGATTGTTATCAAGGCAACCTTCCTGCCAACAGCAGGCACCTAGACAATAACTACTGTATGGTTCAGAGCTGCTGAGAGCCTATCCAAGCACAAACACCCAAAACTACAGAATTACACAATGTTCCCTAACATTTTACAGCAAACTTGAGAGCTATAACAAAAAAACCCTGCAAAACCTAGGCTTGCCTCAGGAAGCAGCAGAAGAAATCAAGGCTGAAGTGTTCAGTTCCTGCATTTTCAAAATATCTGTTAATTAAATTTCCTTAGGAAGCAGAAAACATTTCACTTCATGCAGAGAGGCAAAGAACTCCCACAGTTCCTTGTCAATGTAAACACATGGAAAAAAGTCTATCTTGACACCCACACTCCATAGATTAAATCTGACTGTGAGAATTTAATTACATTGTGTAAGTATATAGACCTGGACAGATTCTAACACAGTATCACCTTTCTATCTATGCATTTTCTATGTCTTGCCTTGGTATTTCATTGCTGAGCAAACAAAACAATATGCTTTGGTAACCATTACCTCATTTTTCTATACTTCAACATTGACCCATCTTAAGGACTTTGACTCATTCAAGAAAGACAATGGAACTTCAGTCATTTAGGCAGGGACAGGAGGTTAATGTTCACACCAGAAAGATTTACACCAGGGCTTTTAGTTGGATTGATTCAGAGGTGTGTGTAAGATCACAACCTCGACAGCAGTGACCTGTTCCCAAAACTGACTGCTGAAAATCTGCCCTCTGAAAGGCAGCATCTCTGCAATTTTGATAATTCTGCTCCATTTCCATCTGACAATTTGCATATACTGTTCTATATTTACATTGTATGTTTTCTTTTAAGTCCCCACACACATCTCCATCTATTATGTTAACTACCACTGTAAAACTGCTCTGTCATGTCACACCGCTAACCACTGCACTTTTCATGAATACAACTTTAATGAACAAAGCAGTGTGGCTTTACTTCAAAGGAAAGTTTTGAAAAAAGAAAAAACCAAGCAAACAAACCACCAGATTTTAAGTCAAGGAGGAACAAATTGCTTCCCGACCTATATCGATTGCCAGCAGAAACCCCAAAACATCAGATTAACACTTTCTGCAGTATTTTGTATTGACTTCTTACTGTGCTCTCCCTGGTCGATACTCTATCATCAGTCTTCATAACTGAGAACTGCATATCACTGGGATCTGAGCTCACCGAGGTCTGCGAGAAAGAAGTTCAGATTGAGAATCAACAGTTAATGTGGCAAATACTGATGGTCAATAATTGCATCACTCTTACTCTGTACATTTTAGTGTTTATAAGGATGGAGTTATTACATTTAAGACTAAAACTAAATCAAAAGTTGGAGAAAACATGACCTCAGTTTGGATCATAATGACATGTTATCACAGAATATACTGAAACGAATTCTAGGCAACAATTAAGTAAAAAAGTGAATTATATTCATTACACATTATGCAGCAGCCATCATTGCCTGGAAGAGTTGTGATATATGTAAACAGGCAGTTAGAGGTCCTGGTTAGAGAAGCTGAGTGTACTCAGAGGAAGCATTGGAATCTGCCTCTCATAATGCAACGGATGTCCAGCCTAGAAGTAATCCTTCCACATCAGAGGTAAAATCTTTGTTTAACCAATCCAAAACAAAACCAACACTGAAAATCTTTCCTCAAGACCTTACAGTCATGTGAGAGCCATCCTGTGCTGCAACTGGGGAAGTCAACCTAAGAGTGCACTCACAGGATCCTCTTGTAAGAAATATGGATGAGGATCAAGAAGCATATTTAGGCAGGATCACAGCAGAACTGCAGAGACTCTAATATCATAAATCATGCTGTAAAACAGAGAGGCTCAGAGGTTTAGATATGACTTCATCCTACATGAGGTTTCCCAAAGGCTTGAAAGCCTTGAAAGCAGCAGGACTGAAAAGGCAGGACCTCCCACAGATCCCAGTTTCCTTGGGAATCTTGAGTATTAACATATGCCTTAAAATTCGATAGGGATTATAGGTACTACCTGTCTTATAGTATCCCCTTCCTGGTTGCTTATAGTAATCATTTTGTCTTCTCCGCCCAGAGCCAGAAGGTTTTCGGTACTCCAGCAACCACAAGTAATGCGCTTCGTGTGCTTCCCTGAAAAAGAAACAAACGCATACAACACAAATGAACAAAACCACAAAAAAAACACCTGGGGTGGAAATATGCTCTATTTGGACACTCCAACAGAGATTGTCAGAAAGTGAAAAAACTTATCAAAGCAATTACAAGTTCAAGAGTCTTTTTGGTTTTTTAAAATCTTCTACTCCCAGATGGAAGTGTTTTGACCTTACAGGAATTTGCAGAGTCCCTGTTCTTCCACTTCCTTGCATCAAATATCCACGGACTGTGTTATATCCTTAACCTTTTTGCCCAGAGGTACTCTAAGCAGATAGGAAAAGGTAACTTAGCAACAAGAACAGCCACGCAAATCCTTTGCAAGAAAGGTAACACAAGTTTCCCATGAGGCAGTATCAGGTGTGTGTGTATATATATTTGTGACTTGCTAGACTATAAAACTACCCTGGTAAGTAAAACAAAACAGATGGGTGAGTTGAGTTTGAACACATTTTTGACTTGCATGTTCAGATACAAAGCTAAAAAGGAATCTAAGTATATTAGCAAAATTCCACTTTCACACGCACAAGCCGAGTTTCAAACCAATGCATACCAAGAACAGGAATCTTGCGAGAAGTCTGACGGTTATAGATAAGCAAGTTTCCCTTTGTTGTCCCAACAGCAAGTAAAGTTCCAACTCGAGACCATAGCAAGACAGACATTGCATCCCTAAAATAAGAAAAAAATTACTTTGTATAGTAAGGATTCCTTTAATGTGCTTCCATATAAAAATATTTTGCACGAAATCACACGGGCCAAGTGGCATTTTTAAATTAAGCAAATGTTCTCTATAAGTTTCAGAAATATTTACCTGTGCATGAAATGGTGAAAATAATAATTCACACACAGCAAGGCCTATTTTGGTGTATATTTGAGAGTACACAGATAAATACTATACATCATGTTTATAAAAAAGTACCTCCTAAGCAAAACAAATTTAATCAGAGTCTTCTAATTAGTGCAGTTATTCCCATCAATGCCTCTCCCACCTTTTCAAATTTTACTGTAAGCATGCCATAGCAACTTGAAACAAATTTCAGATATCGAGTGACACGTTAAATGACCTTCAATACATATTTGGTTTGCATGTGAGGAGTTTTGTTTGTGCTTTTCTAATTTCAAAAAGAGAAGGATACCAGAAAAGTCTGATTATTACATTGTTTGTGTCTCCGCGCTTATTTTGCTTAAGCAATAACACTGTGACAAAAGAAAGATTAGGCACTTAAACTGATATATACTGTTCTAGTGAAATTGCCTTCAGTAAGCAATTTACCTCAGATATTATAGAGAAAGAGCATGAAGGAACTGCAATAACTGCACACTCATTCTGCTAAGTACCTTTTATGCTCCTTTTTGCCTGCAAACTATCAGGTTACTCTTCCCCCAAAATATTTGCATGAAAAAGAGGTACAATATGTCCTACTCCTGCACACAATATAAAGTGCACACACATTGTAATAAATTGCTTTGATTATATAAATAGCTATAGTTTAAAACTGACCTATCAAAAAAAGCCAAACTTCTACTTGTGAAAACTTCACCAAAAAAATTACTTTTAATGCCTAAGTTGATGTATCTCACCAGAAGATTATAAACACCATCACTGTAACATCTGTGCTGAAGAGGCATATTGCTGATATGCAACGACTAAGAAATAATGACTGAGAAATAACCAAGTAATCCACAAATACCTAAATGAAATGCTTATATAATGCTTCACAGAATTAATTAGACGGTAGGAAGAAGTAATCACTTTAAATTTCTCATTTCTATGTACAAGCATTTGCTTGTTTTGAAACTGTTAATTTGCCAACTTAAAAAACAAACCAGGATTGTTTGTCTCAAGTAAGTAAAATGGCAGCAGTATCCTAAATTCATTGTTTTTCTGCTCAGGTGAGTGTGACCCTTGTCCTGTTGCTAGCTACCATAGACAAAAGGGATGCCCCAACCTCCTGACACCCTTCCTTTAGATAATGTAAACGTTAATAAGATCTCCCTTCAGTAGACTAGCTCCTGCAGCCTTTCCTCGTATGAAAGATGCTCCAGTCCCCCGATTATCTTGGTGGCCATGTGCTGGACTCTTTCCAGCAGTTCTCTGTCTTTCTTGAGCTGAGGAGCCCAGAACTGGACACAGTATCCCAGATGAGGCCTCACCAGGGCAGAGTAGAGAGGGAGAAGAATCTCCTTTGGCCTGCTGGCCACACTCTCCTTGATGCATCCCAGGATGCCATTGGCCTTCTTGGCCACGAGGGCACATTGCTGGCTCATGGTTAGCTTACTATCAATCAGGACTCCCAGGTCTCTCTCTGCAGAGCTGCTCTCCAGCAGTTCGACTCCCAGCCTGTACTGGTGCATGGGGTTGCTCCTTCCCAGATGCAGGACTCTGCACCTGTCCTTGTTGAACCTCATGAAGTTCCTCTCTGCCCAACTCTCAAGCCAGTTGAGATCCTGCTGAATGGCAGCACAGCCTTCTGGGGAATCAGCCCGTCCTCCCAGTTTGGTGTCATCAGCAAACTTATTGAGGGTACACTCTGTCCCCTCATCCAGGTTGTTGATGAAGATCTTGAACAAGACCAGCCCCAGAACCGATCCCTGAGGAATTCCACTGGCTACAGGCTGCCAACTCGATTCTGTGCCATTGATCACCACCCTCTGGGTTCTGTCATTCAGCCAGCTCTCGATCCACCTCACCATCCAGTCATCCAAACCACACTGCCTGAGCTTTCATACAAGGATGTTATGGGAGACAGTGTCAAAAGCCTTGCTGAAGTCAAGGTAGGTTCATGTAAAGTGCAACAGTTTAGTGGAATAGATTCAAAGAAGCTGAAAGTTTGTTACCCCAGGCTTATTTATTAACCCAATTGTTACGCAGGCCTCAGCCAAATTCAGAAAGGTAGTGATCACCTTGGACACCTCCTCCCATCCTAAACCAGTCTGTTTTGTGAATAGATTATGAGGGGACTAAAATGCTAAACTGAAAAAAAAAAAAAAATCCTAGCACTGCTAAAATCCCTTCTCTTACTTTTAAGCTCCCTGTTACTTCTGTGAATTACTTTGGAGAAAGTATAGCCAGTATGAATGCTCAGAAAATTCATCCATCCTTGTTGCTACCACAAAGTGGAACCATTGAAGAGAAGCTCTCTGGGGATTCTGGCACCGCTGACAAAAAAGTAACAAATCCTCTACCAACCCCAAAACACCCACCCACAACAAATACTTCCAACCCGGCAAATCATACCAAAAAGAATTTAACAACAAACTGTACTATGTAACTATAACAGTATGCATGCTATGAGGACTTGAATAAAAGATGAACTTTGCAATATCCAGAAGCTGCAGTGGTCCAAGTCTTCAAAGACACACTTCATATTTTTTGTTTTGTTTACCTCATGCCACTGTCTACTTGATTTGTTTTGTTTGTGTTTGCGTCCCACAGAAATATGGCACTGGATTTGTCTGTGATTATTGCTAAGGTATCTCCATCCTTGTCCCAGTCCATAGCAACACAGTTACTGAAAAAGAAAAAAATAAAAGACTTTCACTAATAGGGTTAAAATATCTTTGTAAGTGTGCAGAAATAGGCAGAATTACGCAGTTGACGTTCCTGTCCTTTCTTTTCCCTCCCAAGCGAACACACGAGAGATTGCAGGTTATCTGTAAAGTGTACTTGTGTAGCAACCACACCCTCACACAAATCTCATAGAAATGAGAGAGGCTGAAAGGAAGGTCATCTAAAACAGACTGCTACCTATATTCTAGTACTTGAATACTGATGCCTGGATTTTTCAAAACAAAGGGATATCTTTCCTCAGTAAGGCCATGACAACAAATTATAAGTAATCTGAGAGTAGCAATAATGCAAGACACAATCAGCATGACGTAGATATATTGTACACAACTTCATTATGGTCTTTCTTAATATGATGGCTCTTTTTCTAACAATTCAATGAAGTAGATTAAATTTACTAGGAGTGCTTTAGTTAGAACATATTCTTCTGACTGTCCTTGACAGCTTACTATGAGTCCAGCTTTTGCAGTCTCAGGTTCCATACATGCTCATCAGTTTGTCTTCTTTTCCAGGTATGTTCACTTCCTACAAAGTTCTCACATTGTGTGAAGAACCTCATCAGAAAAGAGGCATTTTTAAAGAAAATAACAAGGAAAATAATTTAAGCCTTTCTTAGTCCTTACCCAGGTAAGCAGATTTCATTTTTCTTCTGACCATGACGATCAAAAATTTTCACAGTATGATCACCTCTAAAAAAGATTAACATATAGAATAATTCCCTTTCTTCATCAGTGTCTTCTATGGATAAATACAGTAAGTATTTGTAACCTTACCCTGTTACAGCAAGGAAATTTCCCAAAGTTTTCTGCCAAGCAAACTGCACAGGGGATCCCAACCAAGCTTTTTCTAGTAGGCTGAATACTTGCTTGGATAAAAAAAAAAAGGGGCAAATTACATATCTTAAAATCATAAGCATATAACAATAAACGACTTCCACAAACATGCTAGGAACTGTGAATACCATGGACAAAAACACCCTAAACCCACAACTTTCTGGGTGGTTTTAATGCACCAAAATACTAAAGTTACACAGAAAAATATTTTAGTTTGTGCAGGAAAAAGTTTCTGGCACTGGGTGCCTCGATTGAGAACTACTGTGACTTTATCACAATTTTTTCTCTTACAAAGGTACTAGAATAAAAAAGAAAACAAAACACCTGCACAAAGACTCATCCTTTGAGGTGTAAAGACTAGAACATCTAGTTTTCTAAATTTCATGCAAGAGTCTAGGACCAGAAAGCAAAGTTAGCGTGTAAACCACAGAAAGCTCAACATCGGTGCTTTTAAAGACATGCAATTTTTTTTTTTTTTGTTTCCTCTGAACTTTTGGGTTTTAAAGAGAAGACCTCAAAGCTACTCAACCATAAAAAGATTCCAATTTCTTTCTCAGGCTCCTTTTCCTTGCACGCTACCTGCACAGATTTTTCCGTAAGTTGTAAGCCAAAGCCCACAATTTTGTTTCGGTGTTTGCTCTCACCCTCATCAGATAAACACCCACATCTGGCGTCCCCCATATGTCTGGCCGGCTTGGTCCGGTCTATGCCAAAGGTGCCATCCCTTCTTTTGGGGGACTGCAGCATTCCTCAAACTGAATTTGCACTTTACTAGCTAAAAGTGTAACGCTGCGAGCACCACAGTCCACAAGCACAAAGCACATCTGACAACTGTTTGATTTTGAGAAGTGATTTAATGAAGTCCGTAACAAAGCAGAGACAAAGAAAACAACTCAGGGAGCGCAGGCAAGCTCCGGCTCTTCATGCTCTCCCTGTACAGTAACGCATCGAGTAAACCCCCTAAGAGGACTGAGGGCGACACTTTCCTTTCAGCCCCGCGTGCAGCCGTGTCCGGGCGCTAACGCACCGACACGGGGCACTGACCGGCTCCAGGCGCCGCGGCGGAGCCCCAACGGCCCGCGGCCGCTGCCGGGGCACCGGGACGGGCCCTGGTGTCCCTCCACAAAGCCCCAGCCCCAGCCGCCGGCTGCTGGCTGCAGGCCGGCAGGGGCTCCCCTCCCCTCCCCTCCCCGCCCCGCCCCGCCCCTGGGGGGCCCCTGGCGGCGCCTCTGCCGCGCCCGTGCGTACGGCAGCCGGGGCGACTCACCTTCATCGCGCCCACCGCTCCCCGCGCAGCGCCGCCCGCGCATGCGCCGCCCGCCCCGGCCCGGCCCCGCCCCCAGCGTCGCCCGTCACCCCGGAGACGGGAGAAGGCGGAGGAACGGGAAGGGCCGGGCTCTCAGCGCGGGCCCCTTGCTCCAAGGCAGCCTGACGGGGCGGGGAGGGCGGAAACGAGCGCTACTGTCAACGCCGGGCTCCAATAAGAGGAGCGGTAGAAACAGCGCTTCGTTGGAGCTGCCAAGTGGCGGCCGGAGGAGGCGGGGACGGGCCGGCAGGCTGGAAGAGACAGGCGCCGGGAGGCTGTGCTCAGCTGCAAGCAGCGCGCTTCACCGCACAGCTGCACGGCTTTCAAAACAATAAATAATTCACGGAGGGCACGAATACAATTGAAATTACAAACGTAACAAAGACTTTGGGTATCAGACGCTCCAAACTTTTCCAAATGCACTCACATCTTCCCCTTTTCCATTACAAACACACGTTGGCTACTGCTTCAGAAACGTAAGGGACAAGGCACAGAAAAGCAAATAGAAAAAGGCTTTCTGAGAACATTCAGACCGTTCAAAGCGATTCTGCGTAACAGGATAAGAACTCAAAAAAAAAAAGGCAAAGCATAAAAGATACAAAATAAAAAGTTAAATAATGTGAGGCACACAACTCTCCTGTAAGATGCTGAACGTGGCAGTTAAGCAATCTTGCAGGACTGGGCCCTTTACATATTGAAGTAAGCTTACTGGAAAGATAGACAATTGTTTCGTTGCATCTTACAAAGTTATACTTTTCAAGTTAGTGCAAAGCCTCATGTAAAAAAATGTAATTAGTTTAGATGTAATGGAATGCTTCAATCCAAAGTGCAAGTACTAAACTTAATTTGGTTAACTTTTAATCACACTTTAGAATTCTTCTAATAACTCACGTTTATAGATTTTTTTTCTTGAAAATAGCAAAGTAAAAAATAAGAACCAAAATAAAGAAAAAGGTATGAAGTTATGCATCTCACATAAAAAATGAAAATCCAAGTAGTACACTGGATGTCAAAAAGCTCCGTCAGAAATCATTAAACAGCAGATTTCTGTTAGCATAGTAAGACAATATTTAAAATAAGGCTTTGGTTAAATAAAAAGTTTGCTAAAGTAGGAATGATGATAAAAGTGCAAACGATTCACCAAATACACACCTTCATTTCCAAGGCAGGCCTTATGCCTGCCATTTACAATGGTTTGCATTGGTTTGTCAGACTGCATTGTAATAGCTCAGATGCCTACAATAAACATGTTTGGCTATACATAAATTAAATATACTGGGTCCAATCCTATAGCTTGTTTCACCCAGATAGACTCAATTATATGAGTGGAAGTATATCCATTCATAGCGTGATCCCTCTGCAGGTTTGGGGCATCCAGGGCCTGAATGTGTAACATTTGACTATTACAAAAAGTGACTAATGAGTTTACTTGTTTCTCAGCACTTCCCAAACAGAACTCCTCTGCTGGCAACTGGCTGGTTGCAGCTGATTTTCTTACAAATACAATTCTTGTAATATAAGGGTAACAAAGACATTTTTTTTAAAAAGTGCTTAATATTGGTCCATAAGAACAACATGTACATGTTAGCTTGAGAGCACACACGTCGCCGTGGTAGATGTCCTGCACCTTGTGTTTACTGGAGCACTGGTAGTTTGCTTGAGAAAATAAGAAGTCATCCCAGTACAGAGGAATGTCACCTTCATAGAGAACGTAATTTACAGTTTTACAGTCACAACACATGCTCCAGCTCTTCCTAAGCACAATGGTGCAACCTGTAAGAAAAAAAAACAAAACACAAACCGTGAGATAAATGCAGTCAGCTTTAAATAGATTTGAGTTTTTTTCACCTAAAGCTGACAGTGTTTAGTTCATGATTGTAGTGATAGTGGTACACAGCTGCAGAAAGACAATCTCCCACACTTTGTTAACATGATTTAAGAACAATTAGCAAATTAGTCCAAAACTTGAATACAAACCCACAGAAAAAGTCAAGATATACCATAGAGTGAGTCACTTTGAAAGCAATAGCAAACCCCAAGAATATGAAACAATCCTTACCAATAATTTCAATTACTTAGTGTTACAGGAGAAAGAATCCTTTGTTACCATACAAACTGGACACCTGAGCTAGAGACAACTAAGTTGGCAAAATGATGCATTTTTTTTTCAAACGGAAAATGCCAAATGTACCAGGGCAACCTCTCCTTTTCACTGAAGTATTTGATAAAATCCAGTTAAGAGTTTTTGAAATCAGAATAATTTCCCACTCTGTTCTTTTGTAAAGAAAAGTTACTTCTGGCAAGACCCTTTTCTACTGAGATTCTGTTGGACTTGAAAAGAGGAAGGTAGTTTCTAATGCTCACCCTAGCTTCCCCTTTTAAACTTTGTAGTATTGGAGCATTACACGAATAGCACACTGAAGGCTCCAGAGATTATCCTGATGACAAAAAGGAGTGTTCATGCCAGCTCCTCTATTCCTTTTTAACTTGTTCCAAGGAATAACAGACTTATGAGGGGTCTGTGACTCTGGCAAACTTTTGTTGAGAAAATTCCACTAACTTCTTTGGAGTTGCGTGTGGATGAACTGGTAGCAGTCTGCTGACATAATAAGAGAGAAGGAAGGTGTGCAGACACTTTCAAATCCCTTTAGGAAGGGTTCAAAACCATTCTATATACTGGAATCACAGTAAGATATAGCAGGTCAAGGCTAAGGATACAAAGGTACATATGCTCACCATATGTGATGGTCACCACCTAGACATCATGAAAGATTAATTTAGATGTAATGGTGCACAGGTTCTCTCCTTTGGTATATCTATTTTTTTTTTTCTTTAGCAGGACAAATAATGCCATGTATTATCGTTACCAGCACAACCACTGAAGGCCCCAAGCTCTGATGGGCTTCCTAGATGACTTAAGGTCGTGACTAAGGTTTTAAGATCTTGCAGCAGTATGAAGTGGGAGGGAAATGTAACACAGGAAACTCAGTTGTCTGAAGAGTTTGAGAGAGGGCAATTCAGTTCTCTTTCTGAATTAGCAATTTGGAACTATTACTGGAATAGTACATTCAGGAGGTCAGAATTCAGCTGCCTAAATACTGATGTCTCATGCTACACTAGATGACCTTGGATAGTCATCCTGGCCTGCAACTGAGCTCTGGGAGGACCTTGGTCTCCTATAGATTCTGTGCTGTATCTTGCCAGCCTTCTGTGGATGTAGAAGCTTTAGGGCATCTCAAATGTCAGTAGAAATCAAAGGACAATCTGCCCGAGATGTCCTTGTATGTGCTGTTCTCACAGACAAGCCCATTCCTGGAGTTAAGTAAAAATAACCAAGCTTTGAGCTGACAGTAGGGGTTTGTTTTTTTTTTTTTTTAAGCTGGGTTAAGAGAAATGGGAAAAGGCTTCTTGAAAATAGCATACACAGTATATAGCATTCACTTCAGAAATTAGTTATTTATGAAAAGACATACCTGTGTCCATTCATTTGTCTGGGGATCATAAGACTCCACTGTATTAAGGTATGTTTGACCATCATATCCTCCAACAGCATACAACTTGTCACCAAGAAGACATACTCCCACAGCATCCCTGCTAATGCTCATAGAGGCCACAGCAGTCCACATATCTGTTTTTGGATCATACCTAAAAGATATTGTTATGCTCTAAAATTGTTGCCAAAATTTGTACTGGAACTGATGTTCTCAAGGTGGTTGAAAACAGGTATTACTAGGGCAGTACAGATTAGGCTGTTGACTTTCCCCCCCAAATGTTTCTTTAGCCACCTAGTAACACAGTCAGTGCTACCTATATTTCTATTTTGTGCTGCTTCCCATATATTAATACATACACACATATACATACAATTGGTCTTACTACATTTCTTATTTCATGTCTAAATATAGCGCTCCAGAAACAGTTCTGCTGCTATGGTGTTGTAGAGCAAGTGCTTGCTCTAAGTGATATCAAAGCACAGCCTGTGAAAGCCGAGTGTGGCACTAAAGAGAATTACTTGTCATTTAGATTATCATTTCCAAAGAACCCCCCCAAAAAACAGTTTGAGAATTAGAACTTTTAACAAAGTTAACAGTTGGGGCTTGTGGATCCTCAAATATCCTATTATTTCTTATATCCCCTGATGACACTGGGAAACTGGCATGTAATTCATTAAAAGTTCTAATATGAACTGATACAGACTTCTTGTGTGAAAAGTATGCTCCGTTTTTAAAAGCATTCAATTCACAGTTGTTCTCAGTGATCAATCATAATTCATTCAATGAGACTGTTAGAAAAAAATAATTTCTACATAAAGTGCATAAGGGAAAAATTTGCTTTAAATAATCTGTCTTGGCAATGTTTTGAATCATATGATGACTACACAGTATGTTTTTATACATCTCCTCTGCTCACGCTAAGAATAACGTGTCTATTTTATTGGCTTTTACTTACAGCTCTTTCCATAAATCACTCTGCAGACTAGCTCTATTAGAATTACTAACAGGATACACCTTCATCAGGATATTACCTTTCTACACAGTCTGACAGCCTGGATGTTAAGTTTGATGCTGGGGCATCGTGACCACCTATTGCGTATAAGAACCCATTCCAGGTGGTTACACCTACACCACCTCTTCTTTTTGACATCTGAGCACAGAGGGTCCATTTGTTTGTATGAGGATCAAAACATTCTACTGATTTAAGACAAGAACTTCCATCTCGACCACCAACTGCATAAAGCCTACAAAGTAAAAAGAAAAAAAAATAAATAAATATTGTCTGAAGAAGAAAAAGTTTCCAGTAATGTATTAAAGACTTTCAACTTTGTTAAAAGGAGAAGTTTCTGAGACCTTCAACTTCCAACAGAATGTTCTGATGGAAAAACTCTGATAAGATTTTGCTCCGATCTTTTCCTATTGTCATGATCAATGCACAATAGCAATAATTTACAGAAAAGTGGTATCTATAACACAGAATTTATGTTCCAACCTATGCATGTAGCTAATATTTTCAAATTTACTTCTGTGACTTGACAAAGGCCCATAGCAGGGTCAGAGGGAAAAATTCAGTGGTGGATCTGTACATGCTACAGCTCTGCCCTGCCCTTGAATGCCCTTTGGCATTCAAGTCTTTAGTGTACTTGGGCTTTAGTTGATGATTGACACTAGATGGCCTGTGTTGCTCAGTTCTAACAAAAAGGTTTCTAGCATTTTATATTAACAAAGAATTTAAACTTTTTGGAAAGGCCAGAAGGAAAAGATTGGTTTTAGGAGCATTCTATCATTTTTTTTTTTAAACTAATCAATTGGATTTTATAAAGAGCTTACTGAGTTTATGAGCAATCTACATTTAGAAGCAGAAATGTCCAGGACTATTATATAGAGATTATATAGAATCTCAGAAGCCATTCTAAAAAGTAAACAATGCATTGGAAGGAAAGTCCAATCCTGAAATACCACCAATTAAATCCTTTCATAGCCTAAAGCACATGGTCATGTGGTTAAATAATGAAAAAAACCCATTAGATAATACATAAGTGGGAAGTGAAAATTTGTGGTCAAGAGAGTGTAAATATTCTGCCACAACCACAGTACTACTCAATAAATCAGGTTAACTTCATCTACTATGGTATTCCTGTAGCCACCCTGGCAAAATACAGCCCTCTATGAGGCTGGTGGAAAACTGGAAGGACTACTGGGCTCAAAGGGCTGTGATCAGCAATATGAAGTCCAGCTGGGAGCTGGTTACTAGTGGTGTTCTTCCCAGCCTGATCTGTGGCTGATACTGCTCTATGTCTTCATCTGAAATATGTAACAGAAATCAGCCTTAGCAAGTTTAGTGATAGTATCAAATTAAGGGGAATTGCTGATATACCAGAGGGTTTAACTATTCAGAGAGACCTAGACAGGCTGGAAAAATACACTGACTGTAGTCTCATGAAGTTCAGCAAAGGCAAATGCAAAATCCTGTACTTGGGATGACATATTCACATGCAATAGTAAGAGGGTGGGAGCTGACAGGAGAGGAGGCAGTTTAGCAAAAATAGACTTGTAAGTCCTGGCAGACAAGTAAGCCCTTGAAGTAACCACAGCTGATCCCCTTGATTCAGTACATATAAGACTGCTTCTGGTTACCATGTCCAGCTTCAGGATCTCAGTACAAAAAAGACCTTGTAAGTTCAGCTGATGGTCACTGAGTTGAGGGAGCTAGAACATATGACATACGAGCAGAGGTTGAGAGAATTGCCTTTGTGCAGGCTAAGAATTTAGACAGCTAAGGAGGCATCTTACGGCTGTCTTCAGCCACCTACTGGAAGGTTAATATAGAAGATAGATAATTTTCAGTGGATGCAGTGAAAGGAGGAAAACAAGAGACAAGTTCAAACATGGGAAATTTCAACTGGATATTAGAAGAAAATGTTCAGTATAATGGTAGTCAAACATGGGAACAGGCTGCCCAGAGTGGCTGTTGAATCTCCATCCTTGGAGATATTAAAAAAAAATAAAAATTAGATATTACCTGAGCTACCTCAGTTAACTTTGAAACTAGATCTCACTTTGAAGTTGAACCTGCTTTAAGTTCAAGTCAAAATTAGTCTACGATTCTATCATTCCAGCTGATCTTTGTTGGTGTAATAGCTCAAGTACCACTTGTATTTTAAGAAACATATAGAACAATTTCACTTTGTCCAAAGAAAAACAATGAAAATCACTCAGAGTCTAGGAATCGTAGCCTAGAAATAAACATTGAAGGAGCTGGAGTTACTCGGTCCTGATGATCGAATACTGAGGGTACATGTGTCTTAATAGTAAAGATTGTTGGAAAAAAAGATCCATTTTCCATGTTCACTTTGGATAGTCCAAACAATAATAATGTACATCAGCAAAAGGTATTTAAGACTTCCATGAGAACTTCATAGATGTATTAACAGTTGAGCAGATTTCTTGGAGAAGTTATGAGAGACATCATGACTGGAGTTTAAGAAAAAGATAACCAGAATGTTTTAGATATAATCAATTCATCTTTAGGGGAACAGAATGGATTAGAAAACTCCTTGAAGTCACTTCGTGACATTTCTTGAGACTGCAACTTAAATTACCTAGTTGTCTAAATGCTTTGTATTAGGGATCAAGCATATTTTCACTGTAAAACGGTTGTATAAATGTCAGATACTACTCCAACTGAGGTTAATTCTGCCATAACTTACTGTTCAGAGTTAATGCACTATAACATGAGTACTCCTCCATGACTCTACAGTCATTTTGGAAGTTGATTGTTCAGACTATCACAGTAAGAGGAAATCACTGGACTCTTAGTGAAAAAGAACAATTTTCTCCTTTCTGTATTAAAGACACGGTAACTACTTATTGCCCACAGAGATGGTGTCTCATAAGTGATACTGACAGACATTGTGATGCTGTGGGGAAGCTTGCTTGACCCAATACAGTATCTTTTCTGTGAATTAAGAACCTTGGTTCTTTATGTTATCAACATGTATCTATCAAAGAGAAATTATTATCAGTAATTTAAGATAGTCCTGTAATTACATGAAAAGAATGACACAGAAAACAGAAGTTGCCTTCACGTACTTTCCATTTAATATTGCTACACCAACAGTGCTCCTTGGAATTGACATACTAGCTACAAAGTTCCACTGACGAGCCTGTGGATCCCATCTTTCTACTGTATTCAGGTAGCTCCAGCCATCATGTCCTCCTACAGCATACATGGGACCTTCCAATACAGCTACTCCTAAAAAAAAACCAAAAACAACCAAACCAGATATGAAAACTAATTGCTTCTGAATTAGGAAGACCACATTTTGCTAGTGACAGTCCAGCGTGCACCACAACATATTTAAAAACAAACAAAAAGACCTTTTCTTTGGGTGAACAGAATCTGAAGGAGAAAGGATGCTCAACAAACGGTATTAAAACAAAGTTTCCACCCCACCAAACTTAAGTTTTGAATGTTTTTTGACCAATCCTGAAACAGATAACCTTTTAAAACTATGCATTCAACCTTTACAGAACTCAGCATACCGAGACCATGACGATGAGTGGACATAGGTGGCATTACACTCCAAGTTTTTGTTCGAGGGTTGTAGCATTCCACAGTATTCAACGTTTTCAGCCCATCTCTGCCACCAACAACATACAATTTATCATCTAAGACTGCAACTCCAAATTGTAATCTTCGTCCATTCATGTTTGCAACATGAGTCCACATGTTGGTGCGAAGCTCATACTTCTCGATGCTTGTAGCACCTGAATGACAACATATGCGAGTTCTATCAAAAAGTATCTGAATTATTAGGATTGGTTTTATTTCAATAATACGTTGATCCCACAAGACAGTACAACATCCTATAGCATGTTCTTAATTCTATGGATACAAATAGTCTTTCTTTACTTCCTCGGGAATTAACTGCACCATTATTGAGAAAGGAGGACTTTCTCAGTAGTTCAAGTAAAAAAGCAGGATTTCTAACTGCTTTGCAGAATCAAGCCTTTAAAAATACAGATGTAAAACAATCCTTGTGAAATGCCATTACATATTGAAATAAATTGTTTTGTAATCATTAATAATATATGTAATAATGTTCAATAATTATTAATTATATATAATAACAAATAATATTAAGGGAAAAGATCTTAAGCTATATGACATGAAGCACTAAAAGTGCTAAATTTAAAACAAGAAAACACTGTCTCTACCATAACTTTTCTAATTTGCCAGATTCCTTTTAACTGTCAGTAGACAGTATGAAAGTGTCTAAAAAAAGTAAATACAAATAGCTCTGACAAAAACATTTAACAATTAATCAAACAGAATATTTTGGGGGGCTTTTTAAAATGCCTGTGTCTGTCACCTTTGTGCCCTTTCTGTCATTTTCTTCCATTTATAAATTACTTCCCACTCAAGTAAATCAAGATTAGCTTTCACCCAACTTTTGACTACTTGGAAACCTGATAGTCCCTTGATACTTTCAAATATCTAGCTTCCAAAATGTTTACAGTATTATCAAAGCTACATAGTTCTTTTTAACTTAATACACAGTGTACATGTTCTATACTTCAGAATCTGTGAATTTTAGAATTAACATGTTATTAAAACATCTGTCAAACAGTTCTTTTAAAAAGAACCAAACTAACTTAACTAATCATTATATAAGCCAATACCTTTTGTTGCATCCATCCCTCCAACTGCAAACAACACGCCCACTGTAGATTTTCTAGGTTTGGTGCGAGGACTTTGCAACATAGGTCGTCTCTCTGGCAACAGATGATACTTCATTGCTTCCATAATGAGTTTTTGACATTCAATGTCATCCTTAAAGAGTGCATTATTTTCCATATCTGCCAGAAACTGTGAAAAAATAAACCAACCCAACATATTAAAACAAGCTGTATTGCTATAAACTACATGAGGAACAAAAACAAAATTATAAGTAGATATTTAAAACAAAGACTTCCACTGCCTGATTTAAAATGTATGTCTTTTCAAAATGATCATATTAAAAAGATTAGGGTAAACATAAACTTAAAATATGAATGTTTTGTTTATTACAGGTTAAGCCATTAAGTACAAAAAAAAAAAGGAAGGCCATCTGATCTTAATGGATGATTTAAGCTTAATGGTCCAAAGGCAGAAAATAAAATCTTCTCCTATTCCTCTGCCACTGCAAATACTTTCAAGGAAATGTGATCAGGCTCCAGGCACCTAAGTCAGTTTAACCTCACAGTCTTACTCCTGTAAAAGCCACTTCAGGAACAGGCTGAGTAGATAGTCTATTCCTCACCCTGACAGTGACCCAGATCTCAGTGTATCAATTAATACAAGCCATTGTTAAAAAAAATAAGGACGTAGACTACTACTAAAAGTTAAGTTTAAAGACTCTTGAGCCTTTTGCACTCTGTGTTTGTCAGACTGCAGGAAAAATATTATCAGTAGGTTGAGTGTCCCAGCTGTACTTGTTAGAAGTCTACATAAGTGGTATTTTTCTGAGCTGCAAGATGTCCTGACTAACACAGAAAGAAAGCAAGTAACATTCTCCCCTGGGGCCTGGACAGTTGTCTGAACAACGCAAAAAATGCAAATGCCTCTGAAATGCCACCCTGAAAATCCAACTGAAAATCCAAACACTCTGTGAATATTAGAAATAAGTCCACAAATCAGAATGAGATGTCGTTGTTGAGCCAATGAGAGCCAACTGATAACTGGTACAAAACTGCTATGAAATTAGTGATCAGAAGGACTAAAGGGACTCATTATCAATCAGGTGTGCATAATATAGTATTTATATTCCTGGCTAAGAGCTGACTTAGGACTGCAAAGAGGCAAATATGACATCCATGGTTTATAACCCTCCCTCAATCAACCTCACCTCAATCTAAAAAGAAGCTTTCTCATGGCACAGAGTTTCAATCTCCAAAAACAACTTCATCTCAATTGAAATAAAATGTGAACTAGGATTGTTTTGATATGAAAAAAAAGCGCAGGCTCTTGAAACCAAACCTGCTCCATTACAATTTTCCGTAAATATTCTTCACTCAAAGAACTTGGAATGAGTTTACTTAAATGAAAACAATCTTTTTCCAAGTTGTATTATTAACATTGCTCCTTGTATTAAAATCACAGAATCACAGAATGGTAAGGGTTGGAAGGGACCTTTAGAGATCATCTAGTCCAACCCCTCTGCAGAAGCAGGTCCATCTAGGTCAGGTCACAAATGATGCGTTCACATGAAATTCTAGTCATTGGAAACCCAATGAAGAGAAAGGTAGTGCAGATACTTAAGTACTAAGAATGTCTGTCTAGCAGGAAATTCCGAACCATTGCTTAATCATCTTTTTCATTAATTTATCAGAGATGGAATACTTGTCATCTTACAGCTTAAGAAGCAGCTAAATATTCATCTCTAGTCTTTGTAAGAGCAAAATGAGACTTAGAAATATTTAGGACATTGCCCGCATCTACCTAAGAGATGACAGAATTCTGCATTCAAAGAGGTGCACAAAACCACAACCAATAAAACTGACAATGCATTATGGCTTTTTGCTTCCAGTGCTCCAGTTTCACGGTATTTCCCAAAGCTGAGTTTTTTGGTGGTTTTGTTTTGGTTTTTTGTTTTGTTTTGTTTTTCTTTAAGTATATGAATCTAATATTCTCTGCATCTCTGCTTGCCACATTATTGATTTCAGCCAGTTGTTCAATTTTCTAATTTAATTTCTTTCAAACAGCTTTAATCCTTCAACTGTAAAATTTGAAACCTTTTCATTATGTTATGTTAACTGTCATTGCTTAATGCCATGGGATCATGAAGCAAAACATGATTTCGAAAACTTTAAAACTATTTTGGGCACTTCAAAACAACTGACTCAACGCACCAATTGTTGCCATATTAGAATCACTGCTTTAACACTTTAATTTGTTCGAGAAAGTAATAAATTAAAAAGGCAACAGAAAAATATTGTATTAGAAATAAGTATCTATCTGGAGAAGACATGAAAAATTAAAGGTAAAATATGTGAAAGAGGACATTGCTTTTGTGTTTCATTCTGCCTCTTATCAGTCACTGAGTGGGCATTACTGGATTTCAGTACATACTTCTGGGGAAAATTGTGTACTTTAGTTTCTAAAGATGTTTCAATTACAGTCAACTAAGTAAAAGGAAAACAGCAGTAGTTACTTAGTTATCAATTAATTAAATGTTCAACAAAAAGAATGTTTTCCTCCAGGACAGCTGACTTATAGTGTATCATGTTTCCAGAGAAAGTGAATTATAAAGTTAAGACCACAACTGAGAAAATTCTGACATTGCATATATAATAATCCATATGGAAGTTATAATACTAATGTGGTTGCTTGTGAATCTCACCACCCAGCAAGAGGATATCAGATTAGCAACAATACACAGAATGTTGTGTATGTGATTTATTATTATGACTATTGTGTTAATGAACTCTATTTCTAATTTATGTTCCATAAAAATCCTTTTCTTCATTTCAGAGATAATTCTCACTAAACAAACTGAGAACTGTAAAGAAAGATCCTTTGACTGCACATTAAGTGTTAAATATTACTAATGAGGGTCCAGCAAGGAAGCACATGAAAACAAAGCCAGGGGAGGGGGCAGAGGGGATTCAAACTTTGTTTAGGTGCAGGCCATCAGATAACAAATACAATGTAACACATAAGACTAACAGTTGTGGTTATTCCTATAGGCCTAGGAAAACTGTAATTCACAACTCTTTAAACAAACTGAGCTTAAGCCTTTGTCAACATTGTGTGTAGGTGTCCAAGAAGGAGAAATAATATTGATTGTAAAGAACAAAAAGTACACAAAGATGGCTTATCTATTATAATTGAGGGGAAAAAAACTCAAACCAAAATCACTACAGATAATTTATTCAATTTGTACTTCCTAAGTCTCCAGAACAGCTCCATTTATATGAAGGAAATGCAAGGATTCAAATAAACTAAGTTCCATAAAGAAGAAGTTTTAACTTTCTAGTGACAATCATACCCTTGACAAGCATTTTGCCTTTTTTTCCCCAGCAACTATACCCTTTCTTGTGTCCTGACTGATCTCAGGTTAGGACCAGAATCTGCTGCCAATTCACAGACACCAACTATCATACCCATACAACCTGCTAAGAATCCAAATAATTAAGAATCTTGAAGCTTTTATGATTTGTTACTATGAATATTTCTATGCTGCAGACATCATGCCAGCTGTAACCACATCATAAACTAGAGAGGAATTGAACAATTTACTTGTGGAGCAAGCAGAGGCAGTCTAATGTAAGCCAGGAGTTTACTGAGATCTTTCCTTCTCTGTTCCAAATCGTGTCGAACCCATGTAAGTAGTGCATTCAGTATAGTTTCTTCATTAGGAATATTCATGTCATCACTTGCTAAAAGCTTTGCAATTTCAGTGGCTGGCAATAATAGAAATTCTTGGTTTCTAATGACTTCCATGAAATTTTCCTGAAAAAGAAAAGCATTTTTAATACAGGTGACAATCATACTTTGAAGTCATTTTATGGAACTCCTACTCCATCTTGCCCTCTTTTCCCTCCCTTCATGCCATCTCTCAGTTGTGTCAGTAAATACCACTGAAGAATTGACCTGGGAAGGAAAAAAAAATTAGAAACAGTAAGATAAATATATACTGAGTTATTTTGGCACTGATCACTTCTTCAGCTCTATCATTCAGTCCCACAGACTGATGTGCTGAATCAGCTGAGGGGGAACTGTATAGACAGAAACAAGCAACGGGTTGGTGTTAAGGGTAACTATCTTGGCACTGCAAATTGAAGGAATACTTCCTGAAGTATAGTTTAAAAAAAGAAAAGGTCCAGTTTGTTCATGTTGACATGTAAGACGCTTTGTCAAGCAAAGAGCATATTGTGCCACAACTACTGGGCACATCAAATTGTTTTCATTACTGCTAAATTAAACTATGGCTTTAGACTTCCAAAGGAAATAAACAATGCTAGCATTTAATTGATTATTTAAAATCATTATTTTAAGTTTATTTGACTATTTGGTAGGTTTTATACAGCTGATCTGATTGACTGAGGAGCAAAACATACAAAGAATCCACAGCATTGTACATGTCTTGGTTTAACAACAATATTTACTTTGATAGGATTCAGTTTTCATCCTGTCATTTCCAGCAATAAATTCTTACTTCAAAATAGACTTGCAGAATGTTCTGTAAGGAGTCTCATGAATATAGGCAGAAATAGTAGAGAAGTAGAAATGTAGAAACAAAGTCAGCCCTATGAGCTTCGTGAGAAACCTGAAAGTAACAGGAAAGGGCAAGATCATGTCTATCCTCTTTCACCAAACTCCTTTATAAGGCAGCAAAAGAAAGAAAAACAGTCAACGAAATACATCACGTTCTTATATTTTGGTAGCTCAAAACCCAGTTAACCTCATAGTCCAAAGTAAGTAACTTCACGACAATAAAACAGTATTACAATCCATTTAGTAAACACACTGTTGATTGCTAAATAGCTAGACAATGAGATACTGGTTTTGCTCTGCCATCACATGCACCAAAATACCTGGAGGATAAAGGGCATTAGATCCACAAACTGGATGTAATGGCAAAATGAGCCTTACTTAGTACCTTATTTAATGATTTAAAAAGAGAATTGAACACTAATGAAAATACCTCTGGATTAGAAGCACAAATATGGTGGAAAAAAATAGGATTTTTAGGTAAAAAAAAACAAAACAGGAGGTAACTTGTCAGAAGAAGCAGGACCTGCACTATGAAAACAGTAGATAAAATGGCAGAAACATGCAGTAGTTTGACATTGCATATGAAAGGAATATAGTGACAACAAAGTGAAAAAGCTAACTATACCTCAGTACTAAAAAATATTAACTAATTAAAAATGTCGAGTAAAGAGAGAAAAACTAATAAGGAGTAAATCAGTCCACCTTACATGAAAGCTACACATACATAAGATGGTTACAAGATGTCTAAGGGCAAAGATCAAAGTGACTCCACAGGCAACTCGAGTTGAAATCAGGCAAAAGAACGGCAAATGTTATCTGTGCACATAAGTATATTCCTAGATTGAATTTGGAAAGGAATATCTTATCTTTTAATATCTGTAAAGCTCCTACTAGAGAGATCCAGTTGGCTACACAAAAGTACTGCTTCCAAGTTAAAACTGTAACAAATTAGAAGGGAGACAGAACTGTCTTCTCCTCTTGAATTCATTTAACACTCTGTATTACAAAATGAAAGTTGAGAAAATGAGCAAATACAGGAATTAAAAACAGTAAAAGGACTGTACCAATATACAGTAGCACTACACATGCAGTGTTATTGATTTTATTCTGATACCAAATGCTTTGGAGTAAGATTGAAGCTGAAAACCAATCAAAATTATTTCCAGAGTTTAAACATGCAGTTCACACAAATTCAGTTTCCACTGAGTTCATTTTTTCCGTTGCTGGTTGCTGGAGTTTTTTGTTGATTCTGTCTTTACAGAGTTTGCAAGCTTGAGCTGTGCTTTTAGTTTTGCTGAAGCATTTAGTTTTGCAGTGAGCATTGACAAACAAAAGCCAACGCTTACTACCTTAAACTTTCTATATTTTCTATCCAGATCACAGGAAGAAGAAGAGGAAAGCACCTGCATGGCAAGTTTCCTTTGTTTCTGAAGGCAATGCCAAGGTGATCTTGCATAAGTCAGCCAGGGATCTTTGCAAAGCTTTTTTTCCAACTGGATTTCATCACTTCAACAGCTGTTGTGTGTAAAAAGCCTGACTTTCCTTCTTGTTGCTTGCAGACAATTGCTTTCTGATGGGAACAAGTTCAACTTCCTCTTGTTCCCATTCTATTTTTGAAGCAGAGACTCCTTTTGAGTATAGTATTCAAAGCATTCCACTGGGAATACAGCCACTCTGTCCTATGTCTGTGTTTTTTTATAATCTGAATCTGACAATTCCTCTTCCTCTACAGACAGAGATTCTGAAGACAAAAAGGAGGAGCCAGTGTATCTCCTAGCATTCTCAACCACCTCATTAGCCTTTTCTTTCCTTCTTCTTATGGGAACTCTCTGTGGAAGAACAGGATATTTCAGAGAACAAACGGTCTGCAGTTTCAGTCCCTTGCTTTCTGGTCCTGAAAGTGAAAAAAAAAAACTTCCCACCCTCAAAATTAGCTCCTTGAAGAGCTTGGAAATTTTATCAATGAGTAGTCTGAGGTTTATACATTAGCCAAATCAGGGACACACGGTCCCTATGCTCAATGTTACACATTGCTTATTCGTATCATAACCTAAAATTCACTCTTCAGCAACAGCAGAGTGAACAATACTGATCCACAGGTCTGCTGTGGACTTGATAAAGAGCAAAAGAAATATTAGGAGCACACAAAAGGTAAGATGTTATGATATTTATTTCAAAGTGATACTTCATCCTCACAGTGGGATCCAGTGAGATGGTTAGTCTCCCTTTACACTGTGTCAGAAGGATTGGAACCTCAGACAGCATCTAAACACATTCAGGCTGAGATAATGGAACACTAAGGTAGCCCAACAGGCATCTCTAACCACAGGACTCTGTTTAAAATCTGAACCTTGGCAGCTGAAAAGCAAGAGGTGCTTGACTCCCAGAATCTAAATGAGAACAAACAGGGAATTTTGTGCCTGGTCAACTGAGCTATGAATTCACTAAGAACTGAGCCACCTCACCTCCTGGTGCACTACTAAGGGTGAGATAAATGTCTGATAACAGCTATTAGTCAGCTTTGATTGCTGCATTAAGTGAGAAGCCAATCTAATGCTCTCATTGTGGGCAGGGTTTGTTTAGAGTACACTACTGTAGCTTGACTCCATAGTTTTTTGGATTGCAAAACAGGCTAGGCAGCATGTGGAAAACTATTAAGTCTTGCCAAGGAAGTACTGATCTATTCTGGTAGGAAGAATTTAGTGAACTTGAAAGACTGAAATATCTTGGGTTTTCACAGGTGAAAAGACATGAATGAGTATTTTCCAAGTCAGTTGATTACCGAGCAGCATATTTTGGACTGCAATTTCAAGTGCAAGAATATAAAGTCCTTCTTTTAGGCATTAACACAATTTTATGTCTGGCCCTCCGTGCACAAAAAACATTGAAATGTCTCCCTTTTTATGCTCCTCCCCTACCAAAAAAACACATTGTCCTGGCTGTTGCAAGAAAAAAAGAAAAAGTTATACCTCTTTTTTTCTTCCTCCAAATTATAAACTCCATATTGCAAGGATTTTTTGTGACTTAACTGCTGTCTTATAGGAAAAAAGTTAGTCTAAGTATCTCACATCTAGCAAAATTATAAAGTTCCATGCTTGGCCTCAATCTGTTACTCTATCCTCTCGAGTTTTAGTTCTTATGAACAGCCATTGGCTGTGTGCACAAACCATGAAAGCTCCAAAGTTGATGTTACAAGATTCAGATAAAGTTATCACTGCTTATGTACTTCTGAAGACTTCTGATAAAAATCAAAGTGGTTTTTCACTCTGCTTTAAGCATGGAAAGCTGAGCAGCAAAGATTAGAAAGATATCTAACCCAAGGATTGACTCAAGGACTATTACATATAATGTTTATCCAGAAAGTCTGCTTTTTCTTTTTTGACTGTAATTAAGAAACATAAATCCAGCTACTGAAGAGCTGCTGACACTTACTTAAGAACACCTCACTACTCACCATATTTAATGTCTTGGAAATAAAGCTAGCTTTAAGGCTGGCATCCGAAAGTATTTTTTTGTGAAAGAGAAGCTATTGGTTTTTATTCAAGATATATCATCTACCATTTCAAACACAAGAGGACAAAAAGGGTGGTTCTTGTTGACTTTGTGAAGACGGCAAGAAAAATGCACAGAATATATCTTAAGTAAGAAGGCTTTATGAATCAAAGTAACAGAATCACTACTGGCCAACTAGTAATAAAATTCCTAAATTTCCCAATAATATCTATAAACTACAGCAAAACAAGACACCCTTTGTACAAAACATACCTTTACTCAGATACACCACTTGATTGCGTCAACTGTATTTTAAAACCCTCATACATAAAAATCAGAGTTGTTCTTTATTCAGCATTAAATCCACTACTGACCATTTCCATTGATTTCATATTTCAGTTAATGTAGCCTGTGGATTTCTCAAGCCTTAGATTGCAATGGCAAAACTTTACCTGTTTTAATAATCTTAAAAATTGTTCTCCTCTGACAAAAATCAACTCTCAACGTCGTAAGCAATAAAGTAATGTATTTCTTAAGTCCTTTTAGCTTAACATACATCTACATCTTTAATATAAAGTGGAGCATTCAAATCCTTCTTTTTTTTTTTTTAATTGCACTGTATTATGCAATTAAAGTGATGCCATAAAATCATGCTAATATTTTCCAATGACACTAATGAACATTATTCAAACAGAATGAGTCTATTAACAGAGGTAGGCCTACTAGGGTAACTCATTGATTGGTTCTTCAGTTTAACCAAATGCTCATTTCATCCAAATTTCCAGCCTTCATGTAAAGAACTATTGTAACGAAGCAGGTAAGACGATTACCAAATTTTAGCATGTGTCATAGAAACCTTTAAAACTGAGAAGTTAATTGAAGAAAACCGGTTGTACAACAATCTGATTTTTTCTGTCAAAGGAAAGAAAAACTCATGGAAAATACCACCTATAAAATAAAATTTAAGTATATGATTCATTGCCTCCAACTTCAAATGTCTTAAAAGAATGACAATTACATGGAAAAGAAGTCTATACTACATTCAGCACAATCCCCCTTTGTTCCGTGTTGCTCACTGCAACACAAAAATAATTAATTGTTTTAACAAACAGAATTTCCAGGCACTAACTACAACTGCAGTTAACTCTTATGCTCTAATACTTCCTAATGGAAAGAGCATCAAGTGGCTAACACTTACTACTGTTGAACATTTTTTTTCAAACGGCTTTTAAACAAATGAAATTACTTAGGGATTTATTTTAATTGAAGATTCAATTGGAATATACATTTCTATGCAGTTTCCATAGCAACACTCATTTCAAACTAAAGAAGCTGCTTCTCTATTACTCATTATTACTAAAATTCAATTTAATGTCTCTGTTGGAACTACACAACATTAAAAGAGGCCTTGGGAAGAATCCATCTAGCACAACTAATTAGTTTTGAAAATGGCTTTTTAAAATCCACCTAATTTAAATTTCATCCATGTTGAAGCCTTAAAAGCAACAATTTTGCCACTGAAGTAAACAACGACCAAAAGGCATACAACTGTTTTCCTGTGGTCTGAACAAATGAGAGATAGGTGCACTAAAAGAATGGCTTTTAGAAAGTTCACAGCCTCTTTCTGTTACACATCATTAATTGCCACTCCAAAGAGTAAGACTATCATCCCTAGCATTTGTTTTTACAGACGCAGCAATCCAACATTTGTTACTGTTTTGATCTTGGCAGCGCACTCACAGGGGACATGACGAGCACAGACCAAAATATATACTTATTCTGAAAAAGAACAAATAGGTCAGAGGAGGGAGGTTCTTTTTCTGCATACTTTTAAAATCACCGTCTTGCTCAATATTAATTCTAATATTCCTAAAAGGCATAAGCCACATTTATCTTTACTCTTTCATCTGTCTGCCTAATTGCAGTCTCCTTATTTTTGTCTGAGCAATAACAAAGATCAAGGAGAGAAACGTGTAAGTTACAATCTGCACACTATTTATTGACCTGTTTTGGTAAATTTCAGCATGTACATTTTTTTAAATACATCAGAGACATACTCACTGAGGAAGAATATTGTATCACACTAAATTTAACGAGCTACTTTAAACTGTTATGCATACTAATACTAAAATACTAAGTTATTTTAAGCCAGGAAAATGTAATTTAAAAATAAGTTTTTAAACTAGCAAAAACTAAGGTGGCAAGAGGAAAAGCTACGGATTTCTAATACTAATTACAAGAGAGAAATTACAGCTCTTGGATTTAATCCAACATCTTAATGCCAAAGCAATACCACGCCACACAAGCAAATTAAATACTATCTTCATTCCCATATCTCTTATGCAGTATCTTCATGCCCTCATTCAGGTCCCAAGAGCTTACATAAGCGAAAATTCATCAAGAAGAGAGAAAAACGCCTCACAAAACTGCAAAGAACAGATGAATTGATTTTCCTGAGAGATAATTCTCCTGCCGCCTTCTGTTGATAACGTTACTAAAATATATGCTTGTGAAAAGGAAAAGATGAACATTTTACATGAAAATAAAATGATGACTATTAAGATGGAGTCTAATTAATCTGGCAGGTCAGACTTCCTATAAGTTAACTCTGAAAATATCATTGGCAAATGTGTACTTACTCACATATTGCCTAGCCTAAGATTAATAAGCTTTTTGATCTCATCCTGACATCCCATTACTAAGAAACTAAGGATAATGCAGAATCTATATTGATTAATGCCCACATTCATACCCCAAGTATGACTTGCAACACTATTACTCCAGCTTGTTACAAAACAAAAATGTTACAGTTTCTTTTATTAATGTGTTATTTTGGACGAGACAATGGCAGCTTGCCTACTGTTAGGTCTGTAGTTTTGACTGACAGAAATAAGAACAAGCTTTTGAATGATTTTATTAAATATCACACATTCCCATTACTGTTACAGGGAACCATTAACACTTGCCTATTTCCTTCCAACTCCGAATCTGCACCTTTATAGTTATTATGTCATGTCTCATCATAATAACATATGTGCATTCTTGCCTGGAAAATGATCAAGTCTTTCTGGGGGAAAAACATTAGTATTTTATTCGGGAAAACATTCTGTATTTTCCTTACTAAATAAAGTAGATGATACTCAAAATAACATACCATGGTGTAATTGTGAGCCACCTTGTGCAAATCAGTGCAACCCTGCGCATCAGCAAAAGATCGGATTCCAAGGCAATTAGATGGGTGAAGCTGCTTCATTAGGAACTTACAGCATGCTTCTACAACTTGAGAGAGCTGAAGAAGGCAAGCTGTAGACAACAGGCACTCAATGTTATCTTCTTTTAATTCAAGGCGACCTAGTAACATTAAAAAGGTTATTACATTAGTTTGCTCTTATTAATTTTCCTAACACTCAAGAGGCAACAGACTTATTTACAGATTATGTGACAGAACTAAGGAGGTTTAGCAAACATCACCATCAGCAACAGATAACCAGCTTTTCAAAATTAGTACCTATAATGATGTAAGGAAAGGGAATCCTAATAAGATTCCTTTTTTTGTCAGTCATGAGACATTTAAAATATTCACACAATTTATTACCAACTTACTTATCAGAGAAACTAAATCCTACCCAGCTGCCTCCATTAACAGCAATGATGATTTCTTTTTATATCTTTATATGGAATTAAATAATGTGAAGAATAATTTCTAAAGAGCATTTGAAATCTAATAACCGAATATAGTTCTCACAAGAAGGCATATCATTAGACTAAATTCTCATTTGCATTTTAATTACCTGTATATGCATACTGAACCAGAGCCCACAACGCATTTGGCTCCACACCTTCCATCTTAATTTCTTCCTGTCTTGCTTCCCTTACATCATTAGTGAACATTGCTGCAAAGTAGTCCGAAACAGAGGAAAGAACCAATCTGAATAAAACATACAAGAGTAAAAGAGAGACAAAAAGGAAAAGAAGAAAAAAAATGTTAACAAATAAAATCAGGTCTACTTTATGATTCATTATTTTGCCCTTTGAAGAAACACTGTACTGAGAAAAACATTTTAGAATTGACAGACTGCTCCATGCTCTAGTTCCCCTCTATGAATAATGAAGTAGTGTTACTGAATGTATATTTGCTGCTGAAGTAAATGAATTATCCTTTCAAAGCTCAGTGACTTTTAATAGCTAACACAGAAACAATCCAAAAAACCCCACATAACTAGGAAAAGGAATATAAATAAACATGACACAAATTTTAAAACTATTTAATTGACTTCCATTTCTATTGTGTCAGTTACTTTTTTAAACGTGCATAAAATGACTCACTAGTCCTTTTCAAAGCAAATTTAAAATGTTTTCATTCTCGGTGTGCACACACACATGTATTTCCTAATACTGATAACAGAACTAGACATGGCAACTATGAAGATGGTACAGTGTAATCTCTTTTGTGTGTATGTATTTAGCCTTTTGTTAACAATTCTGAGTATTTTTAGATACTGCATAAGTAAGTAAGTTAGTGTGCAATAGACAATCCTTTGGATTACTGAGATTAAAACACTGAGTACATACAACAGTGCTACTCCACAAAATGTGCAAGAATTTTGATGTCTCAGTATGTATTCACAGGACTAGGATGAAAGAGAAAGGAAATCATGCTGAACAGGAATATTGTCGTAGTTCTGACGTATGAAGCCTACCATAACTATTCATGAGGTCTGATGGTGTCTTCCCTAAGAGACCTCTAGGAACAGCTTTGTGGCTTGGATCAATTTTTGTGCTGCAGCAGTTCACTGTTGCCTTGCTCACAGAGAATTCATATACAAATATATTTGCAAATGTACTGAGCTATAACATACAGCAAAACCAAGAATCAAGCCTCCAGTAAATACATGGCACAGGCCACCTGCAAACGGTCAATGAATTTAATACTTTGTGAAATGTTAGTTTATTCTGTGCTGAATCACTATATTGGTTTGCTAGATGAGAGAGGCCAGGAACAACAGAACAGAGTAAAATTAGATGAAAAGGTGAGCACCAGTGCTTAGGAGTAAGTCTAAGCATGTATTAATGGGGAGGATTTGCAGGTACATACTCAAAGTCATTAACTGCAAATAACTGTCTCAACTGCAAAATAATAAATTGTTAACTAATGTCAACTACTTTTTTTCTTGCTGATTTTCTGACCATTGACCATTTTGTCAGGTCTACAGCACAGTAATCCTTTTTTTCTAGCTGAAGAGGCAAGAGAGCTAGGTTCAGAGTGTAGAGGGATTCATTCTGCATCAGACTTGCTAAGAAAAATTAAAACATTCTGCCAAGGTAAGTGTCCAGGCCTCACGTCTAGGCCTCTTAACTGCTGACATAATGACACATGCAGTGGAATGAAAATACCGCCAATGAGAGATCTGGACAAGTTTTGTGAAATTAGAGAGCATCTTCACGTAAGCGTCAAGGCAGACCAATTTGTGTGTACAAAACCAGGAATTCTCACTAAAAGAGAAGGTGGACAGATTTCAATAACACTGTGTGTCTCCAAGTCCAAATCAGAACTTAAAAGAAAGGCAACAACTTAAGATATGCATCTCTGGCAATACTGACTTGAACGTCTACACAGAAGGCAGCTTGAAAAAGAAAGGTTGCTGCAATGGGAAACAGAACCTGGACCCTAATCTTAACACAGCTTGGGGTTTTTGTTTTCTTCCCCCAACAGTGCAACTAGTTTGGTTAGCTGGACTGTTATTTAGCAAATGGCTGGACTGTACATATCTTAGCAACAACTGCTGAAGAAATGCCAAATAATAACCTGAGGCTCCATACAAACACCTTCTACCAGCTGTTTGATATCAGCAAATTTCTCCCTGCAGTTTCCAGCCTCTAAGTTCTCAAAAAGAAATTACTAGAAATTTTAAATGCAATCTATTTACTAGTTGTGCAAACTTGTATTCAGATTCATGAGAAGGCATACATGCTTCACAGTGTTAAGTGTTCTCTAGTGACTGAATTGCACATGCCGAAACAGGATGTGCAGCCTAGGAGTAGATCAATACAAGTAATATGCCAAAGCATAAATTATACTGATAACAATTTTGTACTAATTTTAGCCAAGAAACATATTCACAATGAAAAGCCTTAGAACAGCATTTGACACTTTTCTCTTAATTCAAATAATTTACAAGAAAAGTTATTTCAAAGAAAGAAAGGAGATTAAAGTATACAGTGACAATGCATCAAGGTGACACTGAGCTAGCATAAAAGAAAACAAAGGCAGACTTTCAGTCAACTAGCCTTTTTTTGTCCTATGTTTTTTTCCACTAGTCAATAAAAATCAATTACTACTTTACTCATGCCATTTGACACTCACTTCTTCATTGATCTTTTAATCTCATAGCTAGTCACTGATTTTTCTTCCAACCTTTTTTGGAGTTGTCGGAAATTAAACTGCATTCCTACATACAGATTATACAATGTGAACCTTCATAACACTGAAGAATCCACAGAAGACTTCCCCCATCCATATTAGACCTTTTGCTAAAAAAGCTCTAAAAGAGCTAAGTGACAAGAATTATTTTTCAAAGGAAAAATCTCTGCAATGACTACAAAAACTACACTTATAATCACAAAATCCTTCCTAATCATCATGGCTCTGTTAGCTTTTAACATAAAGAGAATCTCTTTGTGTTATTTATTAAAATTAACATTTTCATCCATATCAAGGGTTCACTGGGATGTACCGATGCTATGAAAGACTGCCTTTCCTCCATTTAGGAACTGAAGAAAGGTATGGGTTTTGTATTCTGAGATTGTAGTCCTTTTTTACCTCTCAAAGAGTATAATTTCTTTCACATTTTACCCAATTAAAATGGCCATGCAATAACTATATATTGACATTACAGAGGCCCCTTAGCAGAACAAAACATCCAAAAATCAAGAATAAACCTTAATACAGATGCATTGTATTATTCAGCTGTGGATGTCAAAGATTTGTCTTTACTCTCCTTTTCACCTAATTATTAACTACTGCCAAACACTCAATTCTGCACGGATAATATTACAAGCATTTGACTGCTAAATTATATGCAGTAGGTTGGCTGCTCTTTTTCACAGGAAAACTGTAGAGAAAAAGAAACACATGAATACCAGAATTTTTCATCTGGGAGAACATAAGATGTCCGAACAACTAATCTGTGGAGAAATACTCAACAGACATGGGCTAAATACTAAGAAAACCTGGGTGTTTCAGTATGTCTCATGCTCTTACAGGAGGTTCCAACGCTGCTAATGTCTTTAATTTCTGTGGTTTCTACTGATCCAAAAATAGGAAGATCCACCATGACAGCTTAACTTACTTTGAAGACTTTTCTACTGAAAGCCAGTAAAATATATGTAAGCAGGGTGGCATGCCTGAATTAAATTGTACTTCTTGCAATTGCCACAAGCTGCATCATCTAGACAGCTTTCTAGGTCTTCAAAGCAATTATTACATAAAATGATGATGGCTGTCAAACTTGGCAATTTACAGATTTACTCTCAACTTGAGTCACATGACAGAATGAAGTGAAGCTTCTTAACATCTTAAAGATAAAAGGGAGACTTCCTAGGCAACTCCTTGTTTGTGGCTGTGTAACAGCTGAAAACAATCCTAGGGAACTCAGTAATAGCATTCATTGAAGTTGTAAGGTGATACTGAATAGTTTATGTGTTCTAGCACCTCATACACTGGTGGCTTCAGCTAGTTTCTATTTTTAATAACAAAGCATGTCAGTAATAAAAATACAAGTAAAGGGGTGCTGTCCCATACTATTAATATGCCTGTATTTAAATTAGATTTGTTTAAAAGCAAGCAATACCTAAAAAATATATACAGCAGGTTTGTGTTAAAATGATTTCAATTATAGCTCTCTTCCAGGGAAATCAAACCTTTTAAAATTCATTTGGTACTCTGATACTGAAATGATGATTACAATAAACTCTTCAGTAATTTTTTCACAACGACCACACTGTTGGTAGCAATTGTACCTTTTTAACATAAAGCTATCACAGAACTGCTTTGTTATATACTTGACTTTCTAAAAAGACATTTTTTGTAAAACATTTATAAACATGTAGCTGAAACAAAATTAAAAAAGAGTGAAGGATTTCCAACTAAGGCAATACAGACTGTGAGAGAAGGGAAGTATTATTAAGCAGCATGGAAAAGAAGAACAAAGATAAATAAGACTCAAGATAAAAAAATAATCCCACAGACCAGGATCTGTGCTCCTCCGAAAAAGCTTCCTAGTCCTTAAAGTACATAAACTTCCATTTGCCTTTGCTTCTGTCCCATGTCTTTTGTATTTCTATCTTTCAGTGTCAACAGGAAGAAAGGAAATGTCTCTGCACAGATTTTCATATGTCTGGTTGAAGAATGCAAAGCAGGCTTTAAATCCTCTCTGGCCAGGAATTTACATAGACTTCCCTTCTCTTATGTGATTGTTCTGATCAACACGTTATTACGAAACAAACTTTTATTATGGATATAACAACTAGCTGAGCATAGTAATCAGGAATGTAATAAATGGCTTATACATCTGAAATTGCAATGGACACTGAAAAAACACCTGGTATGAAAAAATTAAATTAAAAATCTGGCATCATTTCTTTATGGAACTGCAGGCCAAGAGAGTGAGAATATGATGCATTTTTTCATTGTGGAGAACTGTCCTCTTGCTACTTGCTTCTTGAACTCCTAAATATGTGCTTAGCTATAATTTCAGCACAGAATGAGAATGATACAGAATGCCATATGCAGAAAAATCCTGAGTACATGTGATACTCTTATTTGTATTACTTCTAGACTGAATTATTTTGACTGTTTCCAAACCCTTCAGAATTTTACAGTAATATATTACCTGTGTTACTACTATTGCAGACATCAAACTCACTGCTCTTTTCTCTGAAAACATACATCATACATCTCACAACATTCAAGTATCGTAAAAAGTATAAACCTGAAATTAAGAAAAAAAATACAGAAACTATTAAAAAAATCCCGTTTAAACCAGAAAAATCTGAAAACTTCTCTCTATGTATGACTATGCTTAACAATACTAATGAAAAATGTCCTTTCCTGCCAATTCTATGGGACCACATATTAAGAAAAAGCCTTTTTCTTAAGAACAGGGACAAAAAAGCTGTCCAGCATAAATGAATTTTCCATTTTCTTACACATCTTAGAACACCAAGCCATTAAGCCATATCTATTTAATACATCTTTTGTAGCTTATTAAGACTTAAGATAAAATAATCACTAGGATTCTGAAATCCACTGACTTCTTCAGCCTGCAGTCAGCACTACAGAAGTCAGAACTTGGATGCAGGCAGTAAAAAAATATTACAGAATTTTTCAGATAATGTAGGCTACTACAAGGCCATAGAGCCAGTCTTCAGTAAGAACTGAATTTCTGTAAAATCCTGAACCAGACTTAAGATTCCATCTTTACCTTTCCCACTATGGAGAAGTTCAGTTTTCAGTGAGGTACTCTGGTTGTACTGAGATAAGGACTGTAGTTATTGCTATGTTTCTCTGTGAAACCAAAACAGTAAGAGAAAGAACATACTGTGCAAAAGGCAAAGCCTAATTCTAAGTTGCTTTAACATTACAAAGCTAACTAAGGACAACCATAAGCCTCCCACCTCCTGATACAAGCACAAGGTATGCTTCTTGGCCTCAACTTTCAAGTATATTTAATACACAATATATCAACTACAGCAAGATGTTTCTCCTACTAAGAAGAGAAAACCAAATCAAATAACAGGTGGTAGCACATGCCTAATGCACTACAGAAATAGACGCAGGAGCAGAAACCAGAGGAGCAAAGTCAGTTCTCTAAATACATGAGAAACAGGTATAAACTACATGGAAGACTTCTTTTTATTCTATTTATCTTGTTGCAAAAATAAATCTTCCAGACTCACAGCGGTCTTCCACACCCTTTCTACGCTTTTGAAGTATTACATAAACGATACTCCAGACTGGTGCTGCAAAGGTGCTACCTTGGCCACACAAGGAAGTGTACTTATTATAATCAATATTTTTTCCTATTTACAGCGTTCCAAAGCTCTTTGATTTCTAAATTACTTCAGCAGGTGCAAATCCACTGAGGGTGTGAGCATTCCTGGTTTTCATCCAATTCACTCTTTCCACGGGGACAGTTCAGTTTTGCAAGTGATTTGAACAAATCAAAGACCAATCTTAAGATACTCTTTAGCCATAGGGAAAGCTAAATCATCCTGCTCATTCTTAATGTCTCTCCAAAAAGGATTCATCATTATTTACAGCTATGTAGCTATAAGTGTTTACAAAGGAATTCAGGTCAGGGATTGGATGTTGAGCAGGACCACCCTTTATGGCAGTAACTACAGAAAGATTTGCTTAAATCAACTTGGAAAAATCAAGGGTAGATTTGACCTTTTAAAAAGAAAGTTTCATAAAATGAAGTCAGGGCAATAGCAATCTATAACTGCCTCCCTGCTCCTCAAGTTGGTTCCTATCCCCATGCTTCTTTCCCTCAGTTGTATCAGCACAACAGTGTGAATGATACCTGAATAAAAGTAAAGGTTTGTTTTTTATAGAAAAATATCAAACCCAAACCAGCCACCTCTTCCCATCTTTTTTATTACTATTACAGCATTAACCTCTAGTTTCACTGTGAGGGTAGGAATGAGCAATGGAAAATAGGAATGCTTTAGGCTGCGATTTCTGCCATAGACCTAATCCTATGAAACCACAGCTTAATTATACTTAGCTTCCTATTTGAACTATTAACACTAGGCACTAAATAATGTAACATACTTCAGTTATTCATACTTTCATGTCATCATCTTTGGTATTTTTCTAGCTTTAAGTGGCATGCTATATGATCTGCTAAGTACCTAGATGACAGGTAAGGAAACGTTTGATCTAATTTAGCTTTCTAACACTTACTGTCAGTGTTCAGAAGTCTACTGTCAAAGGACTCTTGTTAATATGGGGGCAAAAAAATCTTTATGCAGATAGAAGATTCTCCTTATTGTCAAATATGATTCCAACAATTTAATTAATAGTACACAGAAAAAATAAATCCAATAAAAAATTATGTCATTCTGTGCTTTCTACAGAATATTCTACTACTTAGAATATTGTGAGAGCGCATGTGGGACTTTCTGAGGTTTTTATCTTGCTATGCAAATATTTTACTATATGCTTGAAGAAAAGAAAGTGAAAACATCACAATTATTTTGATGATATATCACATACAACAGAGAGAAATTAACTTTCCTTTTCCAGATAAATATTTAAACATGCTTATGTTTAAGTATTCTAAATTGTTTAGGACTTACTGAGCTTTTTTTTTAAAAACAAAACAAAACCACAAGATACACTCTGAAGGTACATTTGTAAATGTATATTAAGTTATTTCAAATTATAATAAACTTACCTGTGAGCTGGAATTCTACGATCACCAGCAACTAACACCACATCACATAGCTGTTTGTGTCTAAGATAATTCTCCATCTTTTTAAAAGTTTGTTCAGCATGGTTGAGAGCCTGGAAAAATTCATCTGAGGTACAGGGCTCCATAGTTTGGCAAGATGATACAGTTTGACTGCTGTTGGAGGTTCTGCTGAAGACAATAAGAGAAATCTTAGTTCACACAATATTAAGGTACAGCAATGCTATCCACAGATGATAAAAATCGGGTATGATTAAAAAATTTATATATACTATGTGTTTTTATGTATTTCCTTGCTGTTTTATTTCTCTTCATAGTGTCTCTCTTCCTCCAAACCTAACCTACAACCTTGTGAAAAAAGTACAATCATTTAATGTTGTACTCTTCAACAACCAGACACACAAAGATCAGGCCAGTAATTGCATCTATAGTGTTATCAGATGGTTAAGGAAGAATGGATGTGTATCAAGACCCTGCAAACACAAAAAGCAATGGAAGGATGCAACAAGGAATCTAACCTCTCCTTGTCACATATGTTAATGTCTTATTTCACATGTATGTTCAAGTCTTGCTTTACAGTTGGCCTAAGGTGGCTAGAACAATATTCAGCATATATGAAGCTAGAAGATTGGTGTGGGCATATAGTGGGGAAAAAATAATCAAGAAACACATCAATGTACCACCACTCCTGCTGTAGGACATCTTATGTGTCCAAAATGAGATCTAGCACATCAGAAATCAACACAGTGGAAAAGCAAAGGTAGATGGGGAGAAAAAAAAAAAACAAAAAAAACCCAACATTGCTGTTCACACACACAGCAGCTTGGGAGAAAAAGGGAACAGAAAAAAATATACAGAAAACAAATGCGCTGGGACATAAAGTAGAGGAATCCTAATTATGTACACTGGGAAGCACCTTTTCTTGCTCACTGTTCTTTCATTGACTACTGATTACTTTTCCACAATGCTGGCAACTTGTAAAATACTCTGGACTTGCCACAATATTTGTAACGACATAGATTCATAAGGTCTGCATCCAGATCCCTGCTTTCACAAAGATGCCATGAACACAGGCAGCACACTTAGGGCTAAATACACCAAGAGACTTAGCTCAATCCTTAGCCTGGGACTCATTTCAGAACAGGGTTCCTCAAAATCAAAATGTAAATTTTCAGCAGAAAATGTTCTATAAAACTTTGGTTTGTTTGTCGGAGTTTTTCTACATGTGCCCAGACAGTTAAAAAGGCCAAGCAATTCGGCACTTGATTCAAACCTAAATCTAGTAATGGGTAACAAATTAGATACTTGTCTACTTTCCTTGGAGGCCTTTAGCTTAAATGTGCTCTCTGAAGCTGTGGCTAGCCACCTTCTTCTCAGCCCACATGAGTCACTTGTTCTGCTCCACCACTGGCTCTCTGACAAGCTGGAACACATATTCTTCATGGACGTTTTGGAAACTGAATCAAGGAACTCATATACGTGAAAAGTATGACCATGTAACCATAAAAAACAGTGTATCATCAAAACCTGGTGTCATTCTCACAGTGAATGAGCAAGAAGTACTCAGGAAAAGCAACTCTTAAACCGGCAACCCTGCAATAGAAACAGAAGTGGAAAGAACAGGTGCTGGCTAACAAGTAACCTCCAAAACATTTTTCATAATGAAGGAAAAGGAGAAGGAAAGACAGATTAAGCTTCAGTGGTCCATAGAGAGAATATGAAAGAGATGATCTAAATAGTCAAAGTGCTTGCAAAAAAAAAGAAAAAATAATATAGTCTCAAAGGCTATTTAAACTTGTTAATCAATGACTGGTTATGAAAAATTCAAACCTCCCTCCTTCCTCTAACACTTTCATGCACCTGTCCGAGTTCAGTTTTCTACAGCCACAACAGCTTGGTAGAAAATACATATAAGGAAAGAACAGAGGATGGGAAACTTGCTTTTCTCTCTCCCAGCAGCAATACTGAAATGCCTTCCAAAATTCTTTGCCTATATTCCTTCCACCTAAAGAGAAGTATCCAACACTGACTTGTGAATCCTATGCTCAGAGCCAACACCTGGCATGAGGTCCTGCAGCTCTGAGTATCAAGGCAGCTCTGTTCCTTTTGGATTTGGCTCTCAAATTCATCTTGGTATGAACTTCCACTCCCCTAGGCTGGAGGTATTGCTACTTCTGCATGCCTCACACATAGCATTAAGAAAAATACATTAAAGACTGAGTCTGTCAGCACACAAGATGTGTATCAAAGAACCCTTTCTGCATGTTGCTTTAATCTTAAGATTTAAGATAGTATCTTTAACACATTAAGTGGAAATATTATTATAACTATCTTAGAACATTAATCACTCTGACTTCCTTTCTGTATTCTTAAACTTCAATCACATTTTTTTGGTCTTTCTTGTTTCTCTATTCAACAATATCCTTTCACTATTAAAAGAATATCCTATCTAGCACTGAACAATTTATATTAATTATCATAATATATATTCAATTTTCAGAATTATTGTAAAACTAAGTTCTTCTAAAGACTTGGTCACAAACATTTGTATGCTAAAGATGCTAGCTGTCTAATAAAGAATTTATATCAGAGTATGCCTTTTGAAATCAAAATTACGTATAAGCCATTCATTTTTAAAGGATTATATTTCTTGAAGGAGTCTATTTAGAATAACGAGCTCTCCCCAGTGTAAGGGCTCATTGCAAAGCAATGAAGCGAATAACTGGGCTAGAAAAGTGGTGATAAGTTTCAAAAGTAAAAGCCTTTATGATGATGATAACTGGAGAGTTGAATTCACACCTATCCTCTGCTGTTGTTTCAGGCTTCATTGTTGTTGCTTAAACGAAGCCACAGTAGTTTTCAACACAAAAAGAAAGCAAAAGATAACATACAAACCTTCTTTCCTCCCACTTTTACTAAAGTCACTCTCTCAAAAGAAAGGCATCTGAGTTTTATAAATTTTATGAAGGAGAAGCACAATCTATTCTTATTAACAGGATCTGTTATTTTAAATCACTGAGATTCATTTTAAAGGAAGGCTTACAATGGTTATTTTATAGCTATCACATATTAAACAACCTGTGAATTCCAGTAAGCTGCAAAACTTTTTCCAAGCATTTTATGCATTTTAAATTACTTTTAGGAAGGCATCTTTTGGGTTAAATGTCTCCCTGTTTGTTTTTCAAATAAAAATAAAACAATAAAGGCTTCATTATGAATATGAAAAAAAAAATCAAATACACATTTCAAACTTTTATTTTGGAACAGAGCTAGAGGAACTAAATCTGAAATCTGAAATAAAATTTTTCCTGAAAAAATGTGTCCAATTCTGTCTGAAAAAAAAACTATGAAAAGTATGTGTAAATTCACTTGCATTTAAAATCGTTCTATTGTCATTGTCAGTTCACCTAATTTAGCTGTAACTTCATCTGTATTTCTGAAACAGGTCAACTTCTTTACAAGATAATATGATATACTATGAATTTGCGAAATTGTAGTTTTACTGCAAGAGTGACACAGATCAAGGGTACAGATGCTGACCTTGCATTTAAGAGTACCACCTTGTTTCTTCTGACCTTTTACAGCAAGTAACGGTTTATTTACTTACATTAAAAAGTCACATTTCTTTTGATGGAAGCAACATGTTGAAGTGCAGCTGGTTACAAGAGCCCTATGAGAACCACAAAGTCTGTTTCTCAAAGACTTCTATGCTCTGTCTCCTTTTCCCATTCTAACTACCACCACAGGTCCAGCTTTTCTCCTTTCCCCTTCTCCTCAATTCCTTAAGGCATTGCCTCACTAGGCAAGAGATAGCAAAGAATGTGACTACTGGGACACTGTGCTGCACAGATGTTTTGCTGCAGATGAATTGTGCCTTTTTCCAGTAAAGCCAATATGCTAGGTTTATCTACATTAACTATCTGCCATTTGTGAGGAGTGATGTTATCTTTGAGACTTCTGCCTGCTCTCGCATTAAGATGAAGATGGCCCATGGGTTTTAAAGGTTCCAAGGAAATGGCAGAGGTGATGCAGAACGCAACTGCATAAACTTGGTCCCTTTAGGCAACCAAACGCTCTATCTATGCTACTGATATTTGCAGGCAACCCTATACACCAACTCAAATGGCTTTCATAGATACACTGAAAGTGGTGCAAGTGGGAGCAGGAGCAATAATCATCTGTGCATGGAATTGGCTTAAGTTCTGGTTTATGTTTCTCTAATGCAAACTGGGTGTAGATGAAAGCATTATCAGAGTAAACACTGGCAAAATTGTAGAGATGGGAAAAAATACATGTTTTTCTCCTTACAATATTTCCAGTGAATATCACTTTGTTTTTCAGAAAATGAAATAACTTACATCAACATTTTAAATCTAAATGTATGCATAAAGAATATTACCTTTATATATATGACACGTAAACAATCAGAAAAGCAACAAACTGATATAGACATTTCAACATATACAGATATTTTTCAAATTTCGTATCGTGACACTTCAAAGAAGAAAAATAATAAAAATGTTAATTCAGACCTGAGAAAGCTTCAAAATAACAGAGGTTTACAGATAAGTGATGAAAATTATTAAGTATGTGCAGGAAAATGGGTATGATGCCTTGTGCTCAGAGAAGGCAATAAAAGGAAGAAAAATAATGCATCGTAACTGACGGTAAATTACATGCTCCTGTTCACATTCTTCTAATGCAAACCCAAAAATAATACCACTGAAATCAAAAGCCAGTGTTTGATCAAAGCAAAACTCTGCATCATAAATGAAGCATATGGAATTTACTCCACTGAATCACCAATAAGCTATAAATGTCTTACAGTTCAAAACCAGTGAAGACACTTATTCTCTTACTAGAACAGACAGATCTCCAGTAGCTGGACTTCTTAATTTAGAAAAAAAGAGTCCTATGCAGCCAAAAAGCGAGCCAGTTGTCTACTTTGACACAGTACACTGCACTCGCTATACTGCAAACCCTTGACTTCAAGGTAGTTTTTTGGTAGTAATCTAATTAAAAGTTCTATTGCAATTTCAAGTAATCTTTAGGTTAGGGTAGTCAATTGTTTAGGTCATACGCATTAGAGAAGATAAGAGTATGTTTTCCTTTGGAGAAATTAAGATAGATGTTGGGACATCTTTTGCATTTTTAAACAAATCTTAATTGTGTAATTTCCTTGCTGCAGTAGCATGGCTTCCTGCATTGCAGATTTTACATATGATGTTTCAAACTAATGTAAAATATATCCTTATTATTATTTCTTACACAAACAACAATTTGGTTGTTTATACTGCTCTCTTCAAGCTCACTGACATTTTACTGCATACAAAGACCAAGACACAGCTTACTAAAATAATATGCCAGTTTTTAGTTCATCTCCTATGATTTTCTATTATGGTTTGTAAAGAGTAAAACATTTCCTTCTTCAAAGTTAGCAAGACAAGAGCCTCAGCTGCAGAGAAAGGATTTTGTTGAAATGAAGGATGCTGAAAGGATCCTTGGAAAAAAACAAGCAATAGTAAAAATCTGAACACTCTTCTGAAGGCTGGAAAGGGCATCAATAAAAGGAAGATGTTACAGATGGTAAGAACAAAGACTGCTAAAAATCCACAGTCTATCATAATTGAAGGTAAGAAAGGCAATGTAAAGAGGACAAAAGTAACTCTAGAGAGACTGAAGAGCACAGCGAGCCTATATACATGCATGTGAACTTGAGGGCTTGTTATTTACTCTGTTAGAGGAAAGAATTATAGCAATAGCCAGAACTACAGTCTTGCAAACAAAAGGCACTGGTTAAAAAAAACATAAATAATTCTGCATTAACCTTAATCTAACTGGCATGAGTAACAGCAGACACCAGAAGCTGGAGCACAGACTCCAGTGTTACCTATAGTAGCCCAACAAAGACCTGAATGAATACACAGTCTGTTCAGCCAATACTACTAGATTACACTGCCCTTTTCAAACATGCATAGATATAACCCAAGTGAAGATGTAACAGGACCAGAGGAAAATGAAAGAATTTTAGCAATAGCATGGAAGAAAAAAAAAAAAAAAAGAGATGACTAGAGATTCTTCCTTGTAAGAAAAGAGCATTTTTTTGCTAGATATAGGCATGAAGTAGACAAAAATTAGAAACTTTGTTACTGACTTGTCTTCCAATAACAAAATTCTTATTTTTGTCTAGTTCATGCCTATATCTAGCAAAAAATGCTAATTTTTTAATAGTTTTTCAGTTACTTTCAAGCATCATACTACTATCATGCCACAATTAGAGAATCTATCAAGTGTCTTTATTTGACAGTCTGCATTATTTTGAGATCAGATATACAGAAATATATAGCATAATTGGGGGTCCTAAAGAACTTAGACTCAAAGGTCAGTAAAGTCTGAGGTGAAAGAAAAGTAGCATCCCAGGTTTCTGTAGATGGAAAATGGGGTGGGGCGGGTAGGGGTGCCATTAGGGGATGGTCAGAGTTAAATTGAGAGTTACAATGTACAAACTCCAAGACTTCATACAGAGCAATACTGCAGACTAGGTACCACCTACTGCATTCAGACTTTGTCTGAAATCAGTTACAGACATCTTACTATACTGTTCAAGGTTACCACACAAATGATGAATTCTGAAATACTGCTTGTCTTTAATGTTCAAATATACATATGCATGCTATATTACATTTGAATACATTTCCATACTTAATCTACAGTAATTCCAATATTTTAATTTTTAATGGGTGAAATGAACCATACACAATACAATACATGTTACGTACGCTCTACGTATTTTTTAGCTTGATATCCAGTGTGCCTTCAAGGTCTGTGGACTGTTGCTAAGGCCTCCACCAAAAGTTAAGGAAAACAAATCTACTGCTAATAGGCTTAAATTTGCTATACAAGAGTCTGCACAGCTGTTGGAAAATTTTAAAAAGCGTATAAATCCAAACTGATGACCATCGCCTCAGGAATGCATCGCCTCAGTTAACAAACAGCAGCAACAGAGGAAATCTAGGAGAAGAAAACCAGCAAAATAATTCAAACCTCACTAGCCTAGTAAACAATCATTCACGCTAATGCGGGTTACAAACACCACATAGCAGTACGATGTAGACAGCATTTTAGCAGGCTAGTGCTGATCCCTGAATCCGGATGATCCGTTTGCATCTCAGACGCAGCCTTTGTCAAAGATCTGGTACTAAACTTGGAATTTGCTTATCCCTTATGCCCCGAAATTCTATACTAAGAACAAATTAATTCTTCCACAGCTCTCTACAAGAATCACACAGCTATCTAAAGCTTTCACCTACCTAAATGCTTTTTATACCTGTGCTAAACATATGTCAAAGAGGAAGAATAACTGATATGCACAAAGCAGTAGAGCTGCTTCTGTCACTTCGTGCTTTTAGGGATCATAACTTGGGCAGTAAGTTACAGAGGAGTGAAGAAAATACACATATACCTTCCAAAAAAGTTTTAAGGTAGAATTTTTTTTCCACACACACACTTTGTTTTTACTGGAGGTAGGAGAGCTTTCATAGGGGAAAAAAGCTGTTTGAAAATTACACAGAGTGTTTTGTTTTTTTTTTTTTCCTCAAGTCAATAGATAGGAAGCTATATTTTAGGCTAATAAAAGACACTATTTAATTAAGTTCTTAAAATTAGAATTTTCCAAATGTTAGGCAGACTTTAGTCTGCCCAAGAGCTTATACATTGTCAAAGTCAGTGAAAAAAACATTATTAAAGCATAGTCTCCTCATGAGACTAGAGATACATATAACAACACACAGCAAGTTCTTACATTACCATTAGCTACTTATTTAACTGTACCAATGCTGATCTCAAAATTTATCTAAAATATTTATTTTAAAGCATGAAATTAAAATACTATCAGTGATACCACTATTTACAAATTCATCCCTGAATATCACTTAAAGTAGAACATCTTCAGATATGTTATTTTTAGCTATCTAGTTGTTGCAGCATGATAAGGCTGCTGTTATGAAGCATCAGTGTGTAGGATTTCTCTTCCCTGTAATTTTAGTACTTTTGTCATTCAGTGATAACAGCAAACACAGTGTGTTGACTCCTAAGCATTTTTAGCCTCCCTCCTTTCCTTGACTGTTCAAAGGTTATATAAACCACAAACAGCTAGTGTTTCTATTATGAACTAGTTTGCCCTTGCACTAAAAGAATTCTCCTCCTAGGGAACACAAAACACTACAACTGCTATAACTAGGGTTGATCTGTCCTTAACAGGCTTTATTAAACAATGCATCCTGTTAAATAGTCACAGTTTCTGAAATCTCATATCATTGTAAAGTTATCTTAAAAGCAAGAAAGCAAACATTGCAAAATTTACTTTAAATGGTAAGCTGTTATGCACTACATGCACTATAAAACAGGAAAACACTTTTAGTGAAGAATGGATGACTTAGACAAAATAATTAAAAAGAATTTAAGTGATACTTAATAAGAAAGATTATTACCTTGGCTAATTCATAGCAATTGGTAAACATCTTTCATTTAAGGACATATGTAAGGGAAGAACACCAAAACATCTTTACAGACAATAAAATGAGTTTTTTCTTTTTAAGGCAGACACATGTTTAAAAGGCATATATACAGATAACTGCAATTACATTAAGGCACAAATTGCTTGGCTTTCAAGAGATGATTTTTTTTTCCCTTTCAAGTTGTGCATACACAAGAAAAAAAATGCCACAACTGTTGTCTTATAGTCTGAGTATTTTTTACAGTTTCAGCTCCCTCACCTAAAGAAATATGTGAAAAAAATCTGGTCAAAAAGCAGCTTAGTTCTTCAGAATTTTCTCCTTATTGACATGGGACTAATTCTCAGCATAACTAAAAATCAGTGTCACTTCCAAACAGGTTAGAAACCATCCTGTAACATTACCACAAAACAGACAGTAACTTGGTCACTGTAGCACGTGCTTGGTATACCATTTAAGACAAAAGTGAGTGCATTCACTTTGGTGCTTTATTTATCCACACTGACTACAGCTGCCTGTCAAAACGGTCCTAGTAACACACAGAACCCTGATTATGAATCATTTTGTGTTTCTCGTACACAGCAGCTGCTAGATTTCTGAAGCACTTTAATCTAGAGGGTAGCTATATATGCATGCTATCTGTAAACATGAAATGAAAACACATTTCTCACAATAGGAAAGTAATAATTAACCTGCATGAACTGCTGTCCGATTCATTTTCCTCTTCACTTGCTCTATCATCTGTTTCTTGTCTGTCAAGCCAACGCGCACCTCCACCGTCTTCTGCTGAGAACTCAAACGCAGAGATTTTCGAGGTGGATGCCATTGGCCAAGGAGATGAATTTTGGAAATCGTGTTGACTGGACCTTCTGTAACCTACTGATGTTAAAGGTAGGTTACCTGCATCTATAAACTTTGTGCCACCAGTTGTTACATTTTGTCCTCTATTCCAGAATTCTCCCTGGTGGTTTTCAATTGCAGAGTTAGGGGCTGGCGCTTGATGACCAAACCACCTCCATCTGATTTTTAAAATCTGCTTCACGTCAAACTCTTTACGAGAACCAGACATCGTTAGTGAAAGCCAGTGATGGTCTAGGCAACAGGGTAAGAAGCAGCAGGCATAAAAGAAGATTTGTGCATCCAACCAAGACAAGAGAAACACATGCTCTGCCGGTCTGTGGCGAGCAGATTTTCTACGGAAGGAGGAGAGAAAGCACTGCATTCACATTAAAAAAAAAAAAAAAAAAAAAATCTTCTTTAACGGCATGTCATTTGAATATAAACAAAAGGCAATAGCCGGTGAAAAATCCCGAGATAAAAAGACAAACACCTCAATCAGGAAAAACGCTAATCAGTTTACCCTAAAAGCTCCAAGGCTGTTTCTGTTGCTTTCCTCTGACCATTAGCTTTCAAAAACACCCAAACAGTATTCATTAAAGCCCTTTCAAGAGCTGAATACCACCCCCTTTTCTTAAACCACAAATGACAGAGAAGTAATTCCTGTACTGCATCTTAGACTCTCTGCTTCTTATTCTGTTAACTCTTGCTACTACAGAGGAGAAAAAAAACACGCAAAAAGCAAATTAAATTCCTCCTGCATGGCTAAAGAATAAATTTACAGAAAACACTTAAAACCAATCCAAAGACAACTGATTGTGCTGGGGACAAACTGAACTGTTAATAATTCTTTTCCCCATTACAGGACATGCACTAACTTTAAAAGGACAAGAGCAGCCTGTAAAGCTCAAGGGACTAGTACTGTGTTATAAAGCCTTTTATCTTGATGTGCTTTTACTGAACATTTCAATGTGAAATTAGCTAACAGTTTCCCTTCACTTGCACAGCACCAAAAGTGAAAGCATGGAAGAGCTACCAAGACACGAGACACATTCTCTACAAAATAGAGACCAAAAGGTGACTTCTCAAAATGCTTCTTTCTGATCGTATATAATCATCTGTTCTGAGTCAGTTTAGAAGTACTGTGATGAAGCAGAGAAAAGAGACGCTTTTGAGACAGGTTTTGAATATCCGACAAAAGTTTTTAACTTGAGTAAGGACAAGAAAGCCAAAAGGACAAACTACGCAATGACCAATTTACAGTTCCTATGAAAAACAGCCTATTTCCTCTAAGACATGTGGAGCTAGTTATGTATTAAATGCTGAGACTCATTTCAATCACATGCAAACAGTAGCAACAATTTTAGAACAACAAAGAGGCATTGGATTTTATCAGTTTTTGATAAAGAGTTCTACCTTTTCAATCTTCACAGTTCAGTCAGTCTGATCAACCCTCCAGCATACATATGCAGCAAATTTCTAAGTGCTTATTTTCTACAAACAGTTTTCATCTAAATTGGAAGTCACCATCTCTCACATGAACCCTATGAGCTACAAAACATATAATCTTGTAATTTAGAATGCTTGCAGTATTCTTTAAAACAGGTTACATGCAGCATTCATATGAAAACAAACAGTGCCCAATTTTACCACCTGAAAAACAAATGCTCCATTTCATGCTCAATCCCAGAATCAAATCATAGCATTTTCTTGGGAACCACAATGCTGAAAGGGCTAGTTTTCACCTGAAAAGCTCACTCATCATTGCTCAGAACACAGTTATTTATTACAGTGCTTCTCACAAATGCTAGCAAGGCTCATTTCTACAGAAACAGTATTCCAGCTGTTCTCTACAAAGAGATGCTGCATTTCAGAACATATACCTTGCCAGCATCCTAGCCTACCAGGAGCTATATATCAATGCCTTTGCAGCATGTCCAGAAAGTAGTTGAAGATACTGGGAAGGTGACATGATTAAGTAGGCAAATATACAAAGTTGTTACCATCTTTGCTGGGGATTTCATTTAAACACAGACATATGGGGATATATTTAGGGTGGATAATGATTTAATACATGAACATAAAAATTCTACAGATGTTTAACCAAAGTGATATGACATACAGACTCTACTCATCTTGTACACATACAGCTAATTCTTAAAAGATTAATTGCTTTGTGTTTTCAAACACTATCATTTGTGAGACAAAGTTGGGTGAAACTACAGTACAGTTTAGGAAGCAAGAACAAAACGACATATTTTTATTTAATGTCTCCTTATGTGTTGTGTTGGTGTCAGGTGCTCACCAAGAGTAGAGAAGCCACACAATTATTACTGTATTTGTTAACACTCGTCACAGCAGTAGTATTTTAATTAGCCATTTAACTATGAATAGTAAGCTTTAAATACTTTTATTTCTGCATGTATGGTAAATCCATTATACATAAGGACTGACCTGGATTCTCTTCCTTGTGTAATAAGCTCGTTTAAAATTCAAACTGTCCCAGTACAAACCTACTAAGACTGTGGCAGATTTGCTGATTCTAGTGCTTTTTCAGCACTTTCTCATGACTTACTGGGAAACACAGTCTAATTATTGCTTTTCTTTGGCTGTGGAGCTATGAGCTCAAACAGAGCTTACAAAACAAAGTGTCCTGTAGGTTTAAGAGACCAAACCACAAAACTGTTTCCTATTTTCTTTTGTTTTTCTATATTTTACAAACTCCTCTATATGGTCTCCTAAATAACAGTTCTAAGACAAACTGCATCAATATCTCAATTATTTCTCTTTCATATAAATTAGATACAAGTTTGTATTAAAAATGACAAGGTGAGACAAATGCCACTTTATTTCTTCAGTTTAAATTGACAACATTGCTTGGAAATAACAGAGGGCATCTGTTTTACTACTATGAATAACGTGATCACTTTTATTAGGTCCTGTGTGAGTTAATAGATTTTTGAGATAAAAAATGATGAACTGTTAGGACTTCCCCATACTAGGATGGCCCAAACCTCATCTTTCACATCTCATTTGGTGATTGGTGCTCACAAATCCAGATGTCCACCCTTGGTTTACGGCCTCCCATCATACGTATTTCTAATGCACTAATGTATTTCTGAGAAACCTGCTAAAAAGGCAATCTGAATGGTACCATGTCAGTCAAACATAGTATACAAACTTCAAAAGGATTCTGATTTTTTTTATTTTTAATTTACTAAGGCAAACATTTTTAATTAATGAAAACACAAAAGTGCTTATTCCCTTTTTTCCTGATCTTTGTCACTGTTGAGGCTGAATAACCGTTTCCTATTTTGTGGTGAATCATAACATTTTAAATACAGGTACACTGTCCTCTTTGGGAACTTAACTCGGTTCACATTAATGAGGTTTTGTAAGTTTACTGTGAAGACAATTTTGAAAACTCTGTTTTTGACTGATCAGTACTGGATACTTCTGTATATTTTGAGGGAAGACACACTTGAAGTCTTTAGTACATCACTGGGAAATATGGAAAAAAATATTTAAACAATCAGGTCTAAGCACTTTTATTCATCCTGATTTTTCCTTTTTCACTACAAAGTCAGTTTAATTTTCTAATAAACAAATACACTTATGGAATACTTTTTGAGACACTTTTAAAAATTGAATCTGAACACCGCTTTTCACAGTAACATCTTTCCTGGCACTGCCATGTTTTGGCTTCAAAAAACTATCAGCACTGCACTTCAGGGCAACTCAGATATAATATTTTCAAGGTATTTAGTCTGTCAAATGGATTTTAAATTATGCCTTTTAAAATTGAAGATCTAGGAACCTAAAGGCTTAGCTAGTCCTTAGAAGATATTAAATGATCCTTTTAAGTGCCAATTAAGAATAAAAATGTCAAAATAATTAGATAAAGTCTTTGTTTTGACTGCAAGAGTTGTTTCTCTTGAAAAAAATACTGCTGAACAACAGCATTAACTATAAGAAGATATTCTAGACATAACTAGATTCATTAAGACCTGATTGAATAATATATTATTGCCAATGCTTAGTGATCTTAGGTATTCTAAAGCATAAGGAAGGTTCACTGACTGAAAGATGATTTATTAAATGCATACTTATAAAAGGCATTAAAAATGTAACTTTTCTAAAAGGGATTTTTAAACTCTAATATATTAATTTTGAGTCATTAAAAATAATTGTTCAAAGAAAATTGCTACAGACAAATCCCAAACTGCAATTCTGCTTATAACTATGTTGACGTTAAAAGAAATGTTAAATGTTTACTTTCACTTTTCTTCCCTTTTTATGTGTTCCAGTCTCAAAATTACAGAAATAGCTTAACAAAGACTTCAAGAAGATAGTTATGTTCATGTTCTGTGATCCTATACAACAAAAATCACTTCTTATTCCAAAGTTCACGGTTATGTGAAAAGTCTCTTCCAGCAGCAACAGCACAGCTCATCTAGGAGAAAGAGAGGAAAACACCCTACAGTTACTGACTGTATGTACTTAAATTCATTGTTCTGCCTGGTATAAAGGAGCTGCAGACAAATTACTGGCATTACACTGAACTTTCTGCCACTTTGCATCACACATTTCCCTTGAGAGGTGCAAGCCTTATGTTTAGAAACACCAAGTTTAGAGCACTCAGCTTAATAGTAGCATGAAAAGACCCGTACAGAGCATCAGACTGGTTTGCCATTTATTTTAGTCAGATAAGAGGGGAAAGGAGAAAGATTTCTGTATGTAACAGACTACACCGTCAGAGCCTAGATTTTTTTTAGTTCAAGCATCATACCAGTTCACAGAGACATTTACATTTCTATAACATTAAACATTAATATTGGTTTCTGTCTATCCAGCAATTAACCCAAGCATTATCAAGAACTGCATCATCTATGAGTAAAACTGTAATGCAGAGCATTAAATCCCCTGAAGCTTATTCACCCTCGAAAAGTTTGCACTCCGAGTCCATCACATCAGCTGTGGTTTTTCAGTTAAAACTCCTTTATAACACAAAATGGACAACGTTGTCAAAGGCCAGATCCCTAAATCACAAAAATGGTTTTCTACACCAAAAGTCTCAAGTAGCCACACAAAGATTAAAACATGCAAAAAGTTCCCAGTTTATACACTCCAGGAATACTGGTACCACCAATTCTAATGAAAATGAGGTGAAGTCATCAACCTAGAGACAGTAATAGTCCAGCACAAGTCATCTACTCTTGAAATGTCACCGTTAGGAAAGAACAGTAACAAAACCTCTGTTTTGCAGATATCTAAAGAAGTCCTGCTGTAAATAAAACCATTCTTTAGATAAAACTAGTTTAAGAATGTATTGACTAATAAAGCAACAGACCACAGTCTGAAGGACTGCAGCAAATCCAAACAAAATAACATAGAGATAGTTTCCTTTTAAGAAGATAATACAAACATAGCCAAGGTCACCTTTGTGGGCAACTCCACAGGCAAACTGAAGGAGATATTCTTACATTTTTCCAAGACAGCAGCAGTTTCATTTCACTATGAGACATTCCGTCTTCCTTAAAAATCCACAGAAAAAAATGAGTAAAGCACACCACTACTGTCAACAGCAGAGTGTATGCTAGTCTAGTAAAAATTACAAGTACTCACAGTTCTACATTAGGCCTCACATGGAAATCACCAGGTTATGACACAGTAAAAGAACAGCAGAGTTGCAAGTGATTAGGTAATACAAAACAAAGACTACAAAGACTTCTAAGGGAAATACATAGAGATCTGCAGGCAAAAAAAGTTTACACTGCATTTTAATGTTAAACTATGCAACCCACAGCAAAGAATTTCAAGACAGAGAAGTGAACATTCTAAAGGAATGATTTAACACCAAAAGACATCTCAAGAGACTCCTTATTTCTCTCTTGATGAGGACCTCTGTTTAATTAGCAGCCTCAGTTAACAACTCCCCTGCCCCCCAACTGAGACTTTCAGCTCTATAAGGGATAATATATGAGGATATAATATTTTAATACATATTTATGAAACAATTGATGTGACTTCATCTGGAATTTCTTGTGTGCAGTTGATCATTGCAACTCAAAAATAGTGTTGCAGAGCACAGGGTTCACAAAAGGCAACACAAATGATCCAAGTACAAAACCAGCAAATATCACACTAAAAAGTGGAATGCTTGTGAGAATTATATCTATGTTTATAAGCATCAAATTAATGTTTATGAGAACTACATTAAAGTCTCGTTAATATAAAAGCAGAACTTTTATTTAGTTTTAAGAATTAATGTTACATCTACACAAGACACACACACAACATTGTAAGAACGAAATTGTGTATAACATCACAGATGTCAAATAGAACTTACCATAAAAATCCTTGCAATATCAAGATTTCTAACACTGTATGCGCACCTGGAGTGGAATCAAACAAAGGACTCGCATAGGGATGCAGGTGATAAACAAACAACTAAGGAAAACATGGCCTGCTGCTGAAATGTGGCCCACCAAGATGGAAAGCAGCTTTGCAGAAAATGACCCAAGGGCCATCAAAGTGAACATGAATCACCAATATGGCATTTCAGTAAGAAAGGCTAATGGTATCCTGGGCTGCATTAAGAGTCTTGCCAATAAGTCAAGGCAGATGATAGTTTCCCTCTATGGTGAGCTGGTGAGGCCACACCTGGAGTGCTGTGTCCAGTTCTGGGCTCCTCAATAAAAGACAGGGAAGGACATCCTGGAGAGAGCCCAGCAAAGAGCCACTGAGATGTTGAAGGGCCAGGAGCATCTCACATATAAGTAAAGTGTGAGTGAGCTGCAACTGTTTAGCCTAGAAAAGAATCGGGTGGGGCTTAAAAGGTACAACTAACTGAAAGAAAGATGCATACAAAGAAGAAGGAAACAAGAGGTTTTATGGGGTGTCCAGTGACAAGAGAAAAGGCAACAGGCAATAACTGAAACACTGGAGGTTTCACCTAAACATAAAGAAATACTTCTTCACTGTGAGGATGACTGAGTAGAGGTTGCCCTGGCAGGCTGTGGAGTCAATACCCTTGGAAATACTCAAAAGCTGTCTGACGTGGTCCTGGGCAACTTGCCCAGTTGGTGACCCCACTGGAGCATGGGTCTAGGTGATATTCAGAGGTCCTCTTCCAATCTCATTCTGTGATTCTGTGAAATGTTGATCTGTTTTAAGGAGGTAAAAGAGTAAATCAAGTATCTAGTTGATCATAATCTATGTATTCAATAGACTTATGTCACTTCCTTAAAATGATTTTACAAGAATGGCTACTGTGACAAAGAATCATTTTATAACAATCTGCATTTATGACAGAAATAATATGAAAACAACATAATCATCAAATGAGCATCCTAATTCTATTTGTGCACTCCCAGCAATTAAATCCCCTTACACCATCAGAGCCTTAGAAGTAACATCTGGAGAGAAATAAACCATTTTGGTAAGCTCAAGGTTAGGCAGACACAATTCAAAACATGATCTACTGCCAGTTTGTGGTTGTGATCCTTATGAGTACAGAAGATGTCTGCCAAGCATGATAACTAGATGTACAACAGATCGCAGAATGTAAGGGTTTGAAGGGACCTTTAGAGATCATTCAGTCCAAACCCCCTGCCAAAGCAGGTCCACCTAGATCAGGTCACACAGGAATGTGGCCAGGTGGGTTTTGAAAAGCACCAGAGAAGGAGAAGCCTCACCTTCCCTGGGCAGCCTGTGCCAGGGTTCCCTCACCCTCAGTCTCCTCTTATCTACATTAAACAGTCCCAGTTCCCACAGCCTTTCCTCATAAAGAAGATGCTTCAGTCCCCTGATCATCTTGGTGGCCCTGCGCTGGACTCGCTCTAGAAGTTCTCTGTCCCTCTTGAGACGGGGAGCCCAGAACTGGACACAAGGAATTCAACACCTCTGTTCCATGCTACTGAGTGTAATGTTGCTTCATAGGAGATTATACTCATCCCCCTGCTAAATTAAGTATTCTTGAATTTTTTAAACAGGCAAACAAAAGTAATAAGTGCCTTCAGAAGCACTGTGTTAGAACATTATCAAAAGGATACTGTACATAAACATGTTCTCCTCCTTCCAGTATGGTACTACGATTCTTTATGTCAACTCTAAATATATATGTTTTACTCTAATACAGCAGTACAGAAGAGCATTTTTCCGCTTGAGGTTGCTGGTGATGGTTGCCTATACACTGAACACAGATGAAACAATGACTACACAAGAAATGCCACACAAAGAAATTACCTCAACTTCTTACAAAATATATATATTATAGTAAAGATTTTTAAAAGACTGTGTAACTGCTCATATTCTGATTAAGGATTATGAGATGAATCATAACCAATCACTACAAAAAATTCTGTTTATAATCAGACACACTAGTAGCTGACAGATATACGTTACTACAAAGTATTACTTTGTAGAGTAGAAAACCTAACCCTTTCATCTTATTTCTCCATAACAAGTGACATTCACAGCAGTAACTGTAAATCAAAAATTAAGCACTGAAATGAATTATCAATACCAGAGAGCAAGATTTCTAATCACACAGTCACAGAGATATTTAAATTGGATAATACTTATATTTGTTTATAAATGCACAATAAAATGCCTTGTATTTCATGCTTTAATTACAAGCATTGTCTTTTGACAATAGGTTTTTCATGTCACAATAAGCTTCACAAATTTGTATAAGCAATATGATTATATTGAGGATGCTAATTGATTTTAACATTGATTTTACCAGTGATTTGGCTTGAGAAAGTATTATTAGGGAAAAAAAACCATGCAGAACAAATCACTGTACATTTAATTATCTCCTTCACTCTAAAACAAAACTAGTACTCTGCCTTGCATCAATGTTGTTCAAAACGATATAAGGTACATAACAACAACAATCCTTTAATCCTGCATTTGGATACTATTAATCTCAGATTTAACTATGTATCAAGTCACCATGTATTCCTAAGTATAATCAGAAAACTGGTTTATTATGTTCCCCATTCTGTCTTTGCAGTTTCATGTAGAAATAAGTCTCAGATTCCTCACTATTATTTCTTTTACAAGTCCTTCTAACAGTAACTCCAGTTCTACTTCACATTTCATCTCAGTCTACCTCACCCACATGCATGCATATCCTTTCCTACTAAGTAGCAGGACAGGCAAATCCTTTGTGTAGTCAGACCCAGAAGCAGACAGGCTCATCAGCTTGTAGCTCAACTAGTACTGCTTATTTGGCTTTCCAGAACTGCAGAGTTTGCCTGCAACTGGCAAGTCGACAGAAATGTTATTAAGGGAAGAACTGATAAACCAAAAGACATAAAGCCAACTCATCTGGAGAACTTAGACTCAACAGCTGCCTGTCTTTTGCTTCAGCGTTTGCATGACTGTCTTAGCTGGAATGGCTACACATCACACCTCAGGCCAAGATTCAGAAACAAAATACAACAGAAATCATCACAGCATCTGACTGATGAGCTCCTACCCTTCCACAATTGCATAAAACCAAAACGACCTTGAGAAGAAGACAACAATGGTAGAAAATCTAGACCATCTACTAAACCTTCAAATCAAAGTATAAGTACTAGCAGAGTTAACTGCTCAGCTATCTTAAGAGGCATACTGACCCCCATCTTAGCTGCCTCACCCCTGTTCTTACAGCAATCCTAAACCATTTCCTGTTCTGCACAGAAAGTAAGTAGTAGACAACAGCAATATAAACAATCTGCCATAAGGAACCCAAGATACTAATCCAAACCATTGTCACTCCCAGGAGCATGAGGTCCACGACCAAGACAGCATGCTCAAAGAAGAGAAAAACTCTCAAACCCAGATGGCTAAGCTCTCATAACCAAGAAAAAAAACCCAACCACCAAACCCCACAGCTTTCATTATTTGTCTATCAAGTGAGTGGTTTTTTTTCATTCTTTCTCTCCCATTGACTCTGGCTAGATCTTAAGTGAAGTACAAAACTAACATGTTGTGCTATTGTGTGTGGATCTGAGCAGATTTAGACAGTCTACAATCATTTCTATATCTACCATCCCTATTAGCTCAAAGTTCTCAGAATTGCTAATTTAGCATTCAGTATTTATAAGAAGTATTTCTCATTCATTGAGCTTGTAAGTTTTCAAATAATGCTTGAACGTTTACTAAAACTATCACTTTACCTGTTTTAGTACAATTGAGCTTTGGTTAAAACATCAGTCAATATCTTATGCAAACGGTGCAATTTAAATTTCTATTTATTAAAAAAAAAAAACCATAAAGTGAAAGAAGGTACAAAAGAGTAAAGTTCTATTACTTAGGGTGTGATCTGCTCACATTCTTATAAATTCATAGATTAATTTTAGTTAATTACTTTTATTTCCTTGGAAAATCCTTCCAAGTTTAAAATGCTATGGTTCTTGGTGATGATCTTGCCAAGCATTATCAAGTTAAGGTAACACCATTACATGCTTTGCTTTCTTAATGCTTTAATTCTAATTTGAATGCACAAGCTTGTGACTACGTTTACATCCAAAATACCATTTCTCTTATCGCATGTAAAACAGCAAGATCTCTTGGCAATGATCAAGTGATCACTTAACATCCGAAAGTACTTATTTTTAGAATATATTTTAGAATATTTACCAGACAAATTAATATGGATGTAATGAATAATCAATGTAGAATGCTTTACTTATCGGGAAGGCAACTGTCAGGCTAATAGCTTACTTGCACAGAATGTCTACTCTGGTAACAAAAACAAACTTGCTTGCAAACAATCGAATCACCAAAACCACTGACAAAAACATCATCTTCCTGTGAGCTTCTCCTAGGTCACCTCACCATATACACACTACTTAGAAACATTTAAATTAATTCCTAATTCAGTAATATTACTATTTCTATTTTTACAGTTCAGGTTACTAAATCTTTCTGGATCTGATTCTTGTCTTACTATACACTATGAATATGTACCATATTATGCAGCTGAGAGCTGTGAATATTTAATCTGTCCTATGAGTATACTTTAGCCTGACTTTGACAAACTCTGGTGGCTCCAAAATGAAGGCTACCAAAAGCGTGAGTTTGGTTTGGTTTTTTTTTTTTTTCATAATAAATGACACTATTTTCACCCAAATCAACTCAAATCTGTACCAGACATCATCATGCCTATATAGTTCATATTAAAGTTTTATCAATATTTCCTCTTCCCGCTTCATAACATATTGGAGAAATCAGGGGAGGTGGAAGAGATGGAAGACACATCAGGAAAAATACAAAATCATTTAAAACTAACCTAAAAGAGGTTTAAGAGAATGTAGTTCACTCTTTTTTTATGGTTTTGAATAGCTGTGATTGATGATAGATTAGTATAACACTTTGAAAGTAATTTTTGAGAGCAGAATGGTACAAAGACGTGAGCACAAGTTTTTCTTTTTGGTCTTTCTGCATTACTATTTCCCTTTTATGAACAATGTGTACAGAAAATGGATTTTAAAGTGCCAGAAAAAATATATTCCAAGATCTTCCTACTCAAATTGAGTATTAAAAAAACCTTACCTGTAAACAGTTCCTATAATTGGGAATATGACCACCAATAAGCAACATTGAGCACAAAAGGGTTACAAAACCATGAGCAGATCACACTAGTACGCCCTCTTCTATGAGAAACATGGAAGGAAGGAAACAGATTCTACTCCATCAAAGCCCAACTTGTCAAATATATTGTTTACTAATTCAAGTGATTAAAAAAGGGGACAAGAGAGAACTTCAGGGAAACTAGTACGAAGCAAGTATACCAGAAATAGTTTTAAACCAGAAATATTTGACTCAACTGAAAACTTAGAACTGCACAACTAAACTATTTTTTATGGTTTATGTTTAGCTTTTAAAAAGATTGCCTTTTTTAATTTTCTTTTTTGGAAATTGCTACTAATACAGCATTTCAGAAGAAATGCTGTATCTCAGATAGTAGTTAAGTAAAGAAAGTGCTTCCTGCAGAGCCTCTCTTCTCATAGGTATAAGTTCCAATCAGAACTGAGATTGGAGGGGAGAGATTTCTTTTTAACTAACCACTGAATACTGTAATCACAAAACAAAGAGTGATGAAAGGAATAATCACAGTTCTGGCCCTACAATACCTGTCACAAAATGAATTAATTTTTCATTTAATATGTCCTTTCCAATGCTACTCTTGTAACGCTTTGTCAAGGTGAGAATTGCTTTATTGTTGGAGACAGAAAGCCTGCCTAGCTGAATGAAGTCTTCAATTGCAACCCACAGGAAATAATTAAGAAAAGACTAACCAGGAACAGTTCTGAAATGGTGAAGTGTACATCACTCCTGTTAGTTAGTTACACTTTCATTCTTTTTAACCAAGACACATTCTGCCCCTTCTCTTCCCATATAAAATCCAGTAAGGTGTAGGCACGAGAAACATTTTCAAAATGTTTTTTTCAAAGGCTTAGAAGGCTGTAATTACGCAAAACACTGGGGACTTTTTGAAATTGTAAGAGGTGACATTTCTCAAACTTAAAAAGGTATTTATCCCTTTAGTGGGAAAGCACTTGCAATCTATACTTAAGAAGATGCCTAGAACAACTGATATGCTCTTTCGAGAACCACTCCCACCACTGAATGTGTAATACAAACCTACAGGAGCTTGCACGAAATAAAAGTAGAATGTTGATTGAAGTGGCAATTTCTTGAATTGTAAAGCACTTCAAAATTCAAGTTGGTTAAATTCTTATGAAGTTTACAATTAAGTTAAATTATTTTCAATAGAGTCAAGGCAATGTGTATTGACATTTTGACAAAGTATCAGCTAAGGCAGTGGAACAAGTCTATGCAGACTCATTCTCAAGGAGATGAAGCCAGTGCTCCACTTTAAATTTTGCTGTTTTACAAAAACATCTTGTACAATTTTATAAACGTTTGTCCATTAATTATAACAATCGGATGGATGCCTTTGGAAGAACCCATGTTAAAAATAAAAAATTCTTCTTCAAAGCATATCCTAGACATCAGGGTTTTTAAAAACAGTTGCACTTAGAAGAGGTAATTAATTGGCAACATACTCCTCTGAACAGACTGAAAGCAATATCTCTCTCAACTTTACAGAAACTTGCCCTCTGGAAAAATGCCAGCATAGTCCATAAGACATAATTATTAATTAGCAGCCCTGCTTGATAATTAGTCATTCTACCTTGCAGTAAGACAGGAACAAGGATTTCTCCCACAGTAATGTCTCCTTTCAGTTCCTTCTCTTTGGTATATTTTGGCATTTGTTTAAAAATGTTTTTAACACTTATGACAAGTAGACAAAATAGGTCAGCTCTTTCAGTAAGTGGAGCTACCACATTTTGAACTACTGCAGAAAAAAGGAAACAAAAAATTTTGCTCTCAAGTAATTTCTGCAGAACCTTAGTAGTTTTAATAGTTTTTAAACATCAGAGAAGTGTTGATGTCACCTATGGTGGAAGATACCAATAAAAATATAGATTAGTTAAGGACCGAAAGTAAAAAAAAGAGTGGAAAAAGAAAAGGAATAGGGAAAAAAAAGTCTGACTGGAAGTTAATCCTTTATGACCAGCAACTAAATGAAGTCTGTTATTTCCCAGAAAATATGGCAGTCAAGAAGAACTGGTTTCCCCAGTTGCTTGATACCACACTTGTCTCAACGATAACCATTTTCTGATTATCTTTGTTGGGTTAACAGTTTGTTTAGGAAAGGTTTCTAAACAAACACGGGAGAGGATAAATAAAATAGTGTCAGTATCTTTGTAGACAAAGAACTGAATCTCAAGGCATCTGAAAGGACATCAACTGACCCTTGTTTGAATTTAACTCTCAAGTTATTTCTAACCCTATGCTTTTAATTTATGAGACCCGAGTAAAGACAAGAAGATATCAAGTTTAAGCAGGTGCTTCTCAGGTTCCATCTAGGCACTAAGTTTTCAGCATCAGGTAACAAAAGCATCATTCTGCTACGCAATACTAAAATTTAGTATTGATGACAGCAATGCAGAGTGAGAAACAGTTTTTTGTTTTGGTATTATATAAGCCTGTATTAAAGGAAAATGCACAGAAGATTAACACAGGACCAAGTATTTCCCTGTTGTTGGTATTGATGATTACCATAGTGCTAGTGGTATGACTGCCAATTACTGGACAAAGTTAGTACCACTTTGTCAACTGAAACTTGGAACAAGCTCCTTAGGTGTCTTACAACCATTTTCTTCTTTGGGATCAGAGCAATAGGAATACTAAAGCGCTATTTTGATGTATGCTTCTAAGTATAGGAAGCTTACGGGAATGAATTTCATTTAGCCCAAATAGTCACTATGCTAACTAAAAACACACTAGTTTGTTTGTTTTTTTTTTTTATGCACCAGTGGGGGGAAGAAGCAAATATCTGAAATACGAAAGAAATTTATAATTCATATCTATAAAAGAGAATGAGTATACCAAAATGTCTTCCAACAGTTTAATAAGGAGCAATAAAAAGAAATGAGAGGATGGCTCAGAGTCTGAACTTGCCAAACTCATCATTCTGGATGCCTAAGTATGATGGCCACACACAGAAAATGCCCAAAGAAAAGTAAGACTTTGTAATAACTAAACCCAGAATTCCCAGACACTTTATCATCACCATTAATGAAAACTATGTCTCAAGAGTTGTGTACTTCTAGGCTGCGACTGTCTCAGCAGACAGACATGAAGGACACTGCACCTGGTGCTCATCTATGACTCTGGGATGAATTTATTTGAAATGGGCTTCTTGTTATTCCAGCACGTAGAACTGAAATATTCCTCTAGACTTCTTGTTCCTGGAAAGCTACAGCCCCATAAAATAAAATTAATAATACAATATACTGTGCAAAATAAAAAATAATAATCAAGAACCAAAGAAGTAGAAAATACACAACAGGATGAATTAAAGCATCTACTGTTAAAAATATTACGTGTATGGTAAATTGCCAGTGACATGACAGATGATGACAGAAACAGTGAGAAAGACTATCTCTCTTGTATTTGTATCTTGACATGAATAAATTCTAGACAACAAAAGGAGTGTTTCTTGATCAACATCCCAAAACAAGAGACATCACAAGTCAAGAAAGCAGGATTACTAAATTAATTGGACAGCTTTCACCACTATTTTTTTCAGTACTACTCTACTTTGCTGAGAGTTCAGGTAAAGCTAGATTCTTGCAAGTATTCATGTTTTCAAAATTCTTTTATCCCTTTGCTTTCTGTAAATGTCAAAGCTATTCCCTTTGAAAATAACTCCCGTTTGGAACAGTCTTTCTACTTGCCTGCTTAAAAAAACGAAAGAAAGTTAAAGCCAGGCAGCGTTATTTGAGTAATGAGATTTGACTGGGCAGTTGACAGGTCTCTATTCACAAGCATTTCTCTAAGGCAGTATTTTCTCTTACAGATTCAGTATCAACTTTTCTTGTTTTCCCTATGATGACTAAAAGTCAAAGTTAGAGGATTCTCATGTATTCTGAAAAGATAAAAATTAAACTTTATAGTAATACCGACAGTCTTTTATAAGGCATGCTTTCTTAAAGAACAGAAGTGATGAAATCACATTAGAATGTTCCAAACAGTAGGGTGTAAAGTCCACAAAAGCAAATTCCTGCTTGCATCCCTTTACCAGAAGGAAGCCTTCACAAGATGGATAACATAAAAAAGATGAAGTTTCGGGTGTAGGGAAGACCCAGTAACCTTTGTGGGCTAAAATCACATTCCTTATAGCATAATATAGCATTCAACTTGCTGTTAGAACTGAGTAAATGGAGTAATTACCTGTAACAGTGGAATGATCTCTAGGTGTTCGAAGAATCACGTAGTTCCATCGGTCTTCCTCTTTCCAAAAACTTGAGGTAGCAGAAAAAAATCTAGAGGCAGAAAAATAACAGTGCAAACAAATAAGAACCAGCCACTGGAAAAAATAAAATATATCTTGGAAACAAATTGCCAACTCTATTCTGATAGAAATTCCTTCCATTTATCCTGTGATCCCTAAGCTTCGAGAGGAAGGCAATAAAAGTATGTCACTACACAACTGTCAGTCATCTTGGCTCTTTCCATAGCTTCAAGTTACATATACATCACAGACTCCAAAGAAAGAAGGAAAATAATATGAATTTTGAATGCACAGACTTTCAAGAAACACTGGGTTACAAGACAGTATCTGTTTCTTTGTTTTGTTTTAAATAACCTTAGTGCATTTTCACCCCATCTTTCTTTTGGTGCAATTCCATGAAAGGAAGAGAAGAATTGATCTGCCACATGAAGCGTTTAAACTGAACACTGTTGCAGAAGAGTAACATTGACTGTATTGATGAATAAAGGCAAGGACCAGCACTCAATATGTTTCAGTAAATGGAGTAGCTCTATAATGCTTTCTGTTACAGTGGTTCTCAACCCTTTCCTGTTTACAGGCATGAAACAAAACACAGCTCCATAGGACACCTGCATGCATAATGTGATACCTAATATTTGATCTCTTGTGGTCTGATCTTTCTTACTAGCTACAAGTACTATCACCTCATTCTTGCATCTGAAGCACGTAACCTCATCTCGCCTCTGCAATTTGTTTTTAAGGGCATACAGCCAACAAATACATGTATTTATGGTCAGCAGTTGCTTTGTTGGCAATTTTGAATGAAAGATTTTGTTCTTTTGAAAAAAAGCAAGCAGACAATTAGGTTTGTAAGTAATGCATTCTTCAGCTTGGTAAGATTGCTACAACAAAAGGCAATTTAGTTGCTAGAGGAGAAGGCAAACTTTTATATTTAAAGAGTTTTGTAAGGGAAACATAAAAACCACATTGTAACTCCTCAAGAGCTGGAGAAAGTTTCATTATTAGGTCACATTATCTCTGGCTGGGTAATCTTCTTTACCACATCATGAAACCCTGAATTACATCAACAAAACCGCAAGATATCAACATAGCTGAAGAACAGTCTTTTTTTTTTTTAAGCACTGGTGATACAGAAGTCCAGAGATTTGGAACAAATTCATTAATGTGAATTGTCATTGTTAGTGACAGCTTGCAACTATTGTTTGACTATAACAGTTCAATTGAAGATTGTTTTCATTTTCATTAATATTCTTTTGTAACTTCAATCTACAGTCTGTGAAGCACCATATGTTAAAATCTACTACAATGGAGCTTTGGAAGAGGATCTGCCCATCCAGAGGATGTACTTGAGGGAACAGTTCAATGAAACTGACACATGGCAAAGACTACCCAACTCAGATTAGGGTTATTATTATCATTATTTTGGTTCTATCCTGCTTTGTGGTCCATCGCATTGTTCAGCAAGTGGAAAACAGGAAAAAACATGAGTTCAGAACGCATCCTCTGTCGTTAATGCACCTATGCAGTTCAGGAACAAAGCCTTTCTTCTTAATTTAAGTATCCATTCACCTATGCCTCTGTATATTCTCATGCAAAAACACGTCAATGAAAAGTGATTGGAGAGTTTCTTTCGTGAAAATGCGTCTTGAGATCCATTTTTGAAAAGGATCCATCTGCACAATATGTGCGAGGTTTGTCTAGACACAAAAGCTACACTGACACAACCACGAGTTCAAAGTTTTGATCCTATTAACGATGATAAGAAAGATCCCTACACCCTGATAAGACGGCTTGACTGCAGCTGGGCTGCTAAGCTCACACCACCGTTCACACAGCTAAACGAGCGGCAATTCAAAGCCCAAAGACACACACACGCACACAAAAAAAGGAAAGGCTTAATTTAAGGAAAAACCGCGAACCAAATAGTATCTACAAACAGCGGCTGTTTGATGTGCAACACTTAAAACTTCTTTTTTTTTTTTCCACCGTGTAATAACACCACTCCCCGTTTCGGTGCTTCGGTAGTCGCCGCTCTATTCTGTTCGACCAGTCTCAGAAAACATTAGTATGATCGTGATGGGTAAGGGGGGGGGGTGGGGTGGGATATCAAAAACTGGTCAAAGAGCGGACAGCCGCGCGCGCTTGGTGCACTTTCGGCAGCGCGTCTGCCGCGGGGGTACAGCGCGCGCGGCGAGACGCAGCCCCGCGCCTCCGTCCCGCAGCGAGCCGCCGGCGCCGCGGGGCGCGGGCTCCCGGCTCCCCCTCCTCGCGGGGACTGTCCTCGGCGGGGCGGGGCGGCGGCGCGGCGGGGACGGCGCGAGCCCGCCCCTCGCAAGCCCTCGCCCTCCT
>WBNH01011973.1:0-77606 GCA_013401255.1 Urocolius indicus | reverse complement strand
GGGGCCGGGCGGCCGCCGCCCCCCTCAGCGCTCCCCCTGGCGGCGGGGCGGGCGGAACGGCGGGGCACGCGGCGGTGCCGTCTGTGGGGTCTCTCTCTGTTAACCCAACAAAAGGCCTCACCCTGCCGTAGGGCACCCTCACCCGCCTTCTCAAATCACACAGCTAAGCGTTTCCCTAGCTTCCCGATCCCCCCGTTCAGGTTGAATCAATCTGCAGTGACACATAACGCTACCGTCCGCCTCCTCTCAGGCCCCCGGCGCTGTGCAGAGGCAGCCTGTGCTCGCTGTCTAACAGGCACATGGCTGCAGCCTTTGCTGGCCTCGGTATGCAGTGCCTGACTACCGGCCTCTGCCATCCGGAGGCAGAATAATTTTCCAAATTAATGGAGTGTGTAACAGTCGGATGTGCCTCCGACCGATAAAACTGATTTAAGGGCACGCGAGATCATTGCTGAGGCGTGGCGGGATGAGTTTAGTGCAGTAATGAGATAGACAGTGCTCTCTTTGCCTAATGCTGGAAAGAAGCATGACCTACATGGCTGTGTGCTTTGTCTATCTGCCAGTTCCCATCCTGTCTGACTTTAAATGATTTAGCTAATTCTAAATAAATTTGACCAAAATGTAGGGTTTCCAAGGGTATTGACTCTTCCAGCTATGTAAAAATTAGTAGCTAAGTGGAGGGAAACAGGTCTCCAAGAAGGAAAACTTGTGTTTTTCAGGTCAATTGGTGAATCAAGCCACACACACGTACATAATTCAGCTATTTACACACACATACACACAACTGCCTAAGGGTAATAATGTTTAAAACTTAGGATATCACTGGCAGATATGTAGATAGATCATACGTGGGCCTCTTGAACTTAGAAACTAAACTAAAACACACCGTCACAATCGCCCTAAAATAAATATTTCCTGATGGCTTACTCTGGACTTCCTGGAAACTTTCTGTTGAATCTGAAACTCAACATATTCCACAGGCTACTGTTATATTGAGCTGAACTTGAGCATGATCCCATAGGGCAATTTCTATTCTGACCTTGGGCACTACCAATAATGATGAAAGTCTGTATGTATCAGAAAGGGATGGATAAGCATATTTCTTAATAAAGTCACCCTGTTATTTTCCTGTATTTTCTCCATTCCTTCAGGGCAGAAAGGATGAGAGAGCACCATGCAGACTTGAAAACAGGAAAATATAAATAACCGATGTGGCAGATAGATACTTAAAAGACAAGGCAGTGTCTCACAAATGGAGCTGATTTGCTAATAGATGCCGAATTTAAATTGTGAAATACTACTTAAATTAATATTTATGATTTTTTTTGTACCCTACTCCTTCACTTGTACCGTACTGTCAAAAAAAAAGGAGTTGTTTTGCTTTGATTTCATTGCATAAAGGTGCTACATTTAAAATATCATATTAACAAATTTACATTCACTACAGCATCATTAACAGTCTTTCTATAGAATGAATACTGTGTTTACTTCCACCTGGCTTATTCATCTTTTGAGATGGCTAGATGACAAGAAAGGCATTTTGAGTTTGTAGGACATTTCTTATTTTAACTTCAGCATTGCTTGAACAAGAAGAAACAGCCTCAAGTTGTGCCAGAGGAGGTTCAGGCTGGGTATTAGGAGGAATTTCTTTATTGAAAGGGCTGTCAGGCATTGGAACGGGCTGCCCAGGGAGGTGCTGGAGTCACTGTCCCTGGAGGTGTTTAAGAGACGGTTGTATGTTGCACTTAGGGAAATGGTCTAGTAGTTAATAGGGCTGGGACAAAGACTGGACTTGGGGATCTTAAAGGTCTCTTCCAGTTGAAATGATTCTATGATTCTAGGAATATTTAGTGGGTTGTGGAAAAAATACTACATCAGAAGAGAGCTTTCTGAATAATTTAAAGCCTTCATAATGTATATACTCTACTTGAGTCAAGTTGTTTATTTTTATATGCATTATTCAGAGTACTTCTATTTGGAACATTTCAGAAACATTCTTTACTGTCTCATCTATAAGGAGAACTTATGGAACATCATAGTGGTTGTCAGAACAAAAGACTTCACTTTTTTAACTGGAAAGTTTAGCTAAAAAATTGTGACTACAATGTACACAAATAGTAATGGCTCTATCTAGCCTTCTTGTGTTGTTGTGGGTAGTAACATACCCACTGAAGGCACTCTTCAGATTGGCAATAATTTTGTTGTCTTTTAAGAATACAGCAGCAATGGTAATAGGAACATCTCACATTCAGTTCATTGTACTTAGTACACCACTCATTTGCCAGATTGGAAACTTTAGATTGTAACGATCAAATTAATAGTCTTAAGGATTCTGTATTACGTAAAATTTTCTTCCCTCAGATTCTAATGCATATGTATACAAATAAAACCGTATCTTCATATCTGACTTGTGGTTCTGACTCAGTTTTATCATGAGGGTCTGAATATTTTTTTTTTAATTTTCTTGGCCAGATGAGAATAAAATTCAATCACAAAGGTGATTGATTTACCCTTTGAAAGGTACATGATAGTGGCCATTAGGGGGTGATGTTCCTAAACCCAAACTACCCCAAATGAGTAAAATATTTCATATGCATGTTTTTTCTCCAAATTTTCTTCACGGTATGTGAGTTTTATCTTCAGCATATCCGTTTCAATCATCCTCATCTGTGCCACTGGAAGAACAGAACTTGGCTCTCTACAACTGTATGTAACGAGAAATAAAAACCAAAAGCCATGTTAGAAAAAGGAAATGAGCAGATGTTATTTTGCGTAAAGTCTTCACTAAGTTAAAAGCTAAACCAGGAAGGAAGTTATCACCACTATGATGGATGGGAGTGCTTCAGGGACATGTGCTTGCTTTTGAGAAAAACGCAACTCTTCAGATTACTATTAGGAATAATTACCATGTTTATTTTATGTTTACCTGAATTTTTCAAAATCCATGAAGGTGAGTGATCGGCTTTAAAACTAGCTTTTTATTTATTCTAAAGTCTGATTGCAATTGAAGAGGTGGCACGTGCTTTCCTAAAAACAATCGTTAGGTTTCTGTACTCATATAGACTTTGCAAAGCATATAGATTAATTTTTTTTGTTGTTAGATTTTTAACTAACAGAGTTAATTACATGTCATAATTTGAAAGGAGTGTTTAATTCATTTACATATACTGCAATTTTTTTTTATAACTATTTCCATGCAACTGTACTTTTACTATCTTTGTCAGGAAGACANCTTTAAAACTAGCTTTTTATTTATTCTAAAGTCTGATTGCAATTGAAGAGTTGGCACGTGCTTTCCTAAAAACAATCGTTAGGTTTCTGTACTCATATAGACTTTGCAAAGCATATAGATTAATTTTTTTTGTTGTTACATTTTTAACTAACAGAGTTAATTACATGTCATAATTTGAAAGGAGTGTTTAATTCATTTTGTTGTTAGATTTTTAACTAACAGAGTTAATTACATGTCATAATTTGAAAGGAGTGTTTAATTCATTTACATATACTGCAATTTTTTTTTATAACTATTTCCATGCAACTGTACTTTTACTATCTTTGTCAGGAAGACAGCAATTAAAGTATGTATGTTCTTTTATAGCAGGTACTCATGTCTTAAAAATAAAATTTCTGTACTTATATGCCTGTAGAGCTTTGTACAATTACTATCTGATATGAGATGCTGTCTGTGAAAGAGATAAGCAGTGATAACCTGACAAAAAGTAGAGTGGGATGAGTGTAACTGAGTGAAGCAAATCTTTTAACCTAAATTCCAAATACATCTTGGTTATCCTAAAGGGCAATACTGGATTTAGAATGAATGCAAAATATATGTGTGTAAGTTACGCATTCAGTACTTTCTTAAAAATCCATAAATAAATTAATATTTGAGTAGTTTTGCCACACTAGGTCCCAAGTAAGCGTTTGAATAGATAAACATTATAATAAAAAGCATTCCTTTGACAAATGGTGTGTGTTTACTATTTGTGAAGTATAATTTTCAGTGAAAAAAAATCAAAATGTATCCAGGGTAGGTTACTTATATTTCTGTTTTCATTAGCCACAAAGAATAAACATCTAATTAACTAGAACGAAATGTATAGATTTTAATAGTTTATAAATTAACAAACTTGGTAAGCTGTCATAAGTTTTGAATACCATAACATTGATTAGTTAATTTAAGGCATTGGAATAACGAATATTTTACCTCCATGCAGACATAATCAAAGTCTTTGGTAGGAAATAAACAGTGACATGTTACCGGAAGAAAACATTGTGTCAAACATCTAAGAGTAGTTGCTTTTTCCCATAACTTCCCTAGATTGCTCTTACTGGGGATGCTTTAAGATGCACTAACATTATCACTGCAGCTGTAATGCCTTATCTTCTAATCTCTGTCACAGTGTGTCTAAAATAAGGCTGTAAAGTATATGAGCAGAACATAGCACCGTTTTATATTTCGAAAATTAGAATCATCATCATATTTTGAATGTTGTAAAAATTATGACTATATTACAGACTTTATAACAATGTCTGAATTACACAAGAAAGAAATACGTTGGATAATTTATTTTGAAAATTCTGAGGAATTTGGGTCTCTGGTTCATTGAAAACTTGTCAGAAACTGTTTTGATTTTATTTAATATTTTGTGGCATACCTAATGTGCAGAATTTAGGATCACAGAATTATAGAATCATTATGGTTAGAAAAGCTCTTTAAGATCATCAAGCCCAACCACTAATGTATCACTGCCAAGCCCATCGCTAAACAAAACCATGTCCCTCAGCATCTTTCAAATGTCTCCAGGGATGGTGAATCCACCACCTCCCTTGGCCGTCCATTCCAATGCTTAATAAACCTTTACGTGAAAAATTTTTTCCTAATATCAAATCTAAACCTTCCCTGGCACAACTTGAGCTCATTTCCTTCTGTCCTATCATTATTACTGGAGAGATCGACCCCCACCTCACTACAACTCCCCTTCAGATAGTTGTAGAGAGTGATCATATCTCCTCTCAGCCTCCTGTTCTTTAGGCTAAACATCCCCAGCTCTCTCAGACATTCTTTATCAGACTTGTTCTCCAGACCCTTCACCAGCTTTGTTGACCATCTCTGGACATGCTCCAACACCTCAATGTCCTTCTTGTAGTGAGGGGCCCAGAACTGAACACAGTATTTGAGGTGTGACCTCACCAGCACTGAGTACAATCGCTTCCCTGGCCATACTGTTTCTAATACAAGCTAGAGTACTATTCATTTTCTTGGCCACATTGGCACACTGCTGGCTCATATTCACACAGCTGTCAACCAACATCTCCAGGTTTTTTTCCAACCACACATTCCCAAGCTTGTAGCATTGCATGGGGTTGTTGTGGCCCAGGTGCAGGATCTGTCACTTGGCCTTGTTGAACCTTATACAATTGACCTCGGACTATTGATCCAACCTGTCCAGGTCCCTCTGAAAAGCCTTCCTATTCTCAAGTAGATCTACATACCCGTCCAGCTTGGTGTTGTCTGCAGACTTACTGGGGATACACTTGATGCCTTCATCCAGATCATTGATAAAGACATTAAACAGAACAGGCCCCAACACTGAGGCCTGGGCAACACCACTGATGACCAGCCACCAACTGGATTTAACACCATTCACCACCAATCTCTGGGCCCAGTCCTCCAGCCAGTTTTCCACTGCAGACTGGGTCTGTCCAAGCCATGGGCAGCCAGGAGGATGCTGTGTATCAAAGGCTTTACTAAAGTTCAGGAAGACCACATCCACAGCCTTTCCCTCATCCACCAAATGGGTCATCATGTCATAGAAAGATTGGTCAAACAGAATCTGCCCTTCAGAAAGCCATATTGACTTGTCCTGAGCTCTTGTTTGTCCTTACAACCCTCACAATGACGCTTGGTTTGCTGTAGATGTTTCAAATTGCGGCTTATCCCTTGAGCCTGCACAACACAGAAGTGTTTGAAGTCTTTGAGATGTGAAACATAGTCACTGTATCTTCCTAAATGAGTGGCGGTGTTCTAATTCCACAGGCTTTTCTCAGATCACCTTAACATTGTGAATACTTCAGGTTTTTAATAAAACCCCTGAAATGGCAAGTAAGCAACGCCTACAGACAGAAGTAGGTGAAAGTTGGATGTTTTACCCCAGATGAAGTTCTGGCATTTATTTTAATTCCAGAGAGGGAATACAAATGGAAATTTATCATTAAATAGAAATACAGGGGGCAATCAGTTTGTGAAAAACCAACCCTCTAAAAATTTCTCAAAAGTGCATTTTTCAGCATTGCCCAAAGTGCAATGTTTCCTTTATACTTGTGAAGCAGCCCACTTGTTTGGTTATGAGCCATTGAACCTTTAAACTACATTGCTTTAGAGCAGGAGGTTGCCCATTCAGCGTCTCTCAATCTAGATCCTCTGGGTTCAGCTACTTGATGGAGTGTGTCTCCTCTAAATTACAAGTTTTGTGTTCCTCAGCTTGTTTTCACAAAATCCTTTTGACATTCCTAGTGATGTTTATACATTTGTGAGGGTGCTTCCCAGTCCTGCAGTAAGAAGCAAGTCTTGTGTGGGTACAACACTCTCTGCCGAGTAATCCACTGGGAAAGTCTAGTCTTTTAGCAGCCCTGCCTTCAGTGTTCAACAACATCTATGTGTTCCTAGAAAGTCCTCAGTCCAGTGTGTTGGAAGGAAGTACACTTTACTGATGTTAGATTGTAATTTGCTTGGCTTTCTCAGTAGTGATCTTCCAAGAGGATGGTAAGCACCCTTCCTAACAGGACAGCATTCAAACTTTTTCCATTTTCAGCAGGCCTCCAGCATGGCTCATAGGCAGCTCTGGAGCACGTTTTAGTGCTATACATAGACTGCTGTCCTAGCATAGGCAGCAGACTCCTGTCCATGAATAGATTCCTTGGTGAAAGGAGTATGGTGAGGAATTACTGTTAGTTGACCCTGGGAGCTGTAGCAGGGGTTTTAGACTTATTGCCCATCTAGATGCCCACAGGCCTTGCCATGAGAGCAGAATTCAGTTTCTGCTCCTGGCCCACCTTCACAGTGCAGTTCTGTACAAAATGCCTCCTTCAGCACCTCAAGAGCCCTCTGCTCTCCAGATTGTGTGGGTTAGATCATAAATGTTTTGAGGAAAATGTTTTGTCTTGCCTCGGGGAAAGATCAAGCTCTAAATTTTGTATTAAAATGAGTTATTTTCTTACCTGTGTAGGATGTGTATTTTACATTTAAATTTATTATGTTTTATAAGAGTTTACAACTCTGATGTATGTTATGTTAGTAAAGTGAAGATAATTGACTTTGGCATTGGATTTGAGATTTTATTTCTGTATCCTGTCTGAAATCTTTCACGAAAGGGTTTCTGAGGTCAGCCTGCAGCTATGGGAGCACAGGTGGCCTGCTGAAGCTGTCAGATTGCAGTTGAGCACTGCAGTAATTAAAGGATAAGTTTTTCTCTCCATACAGAAGTGTTTATGAACATATTGCTCCATTTATTCATAATAGGAGTTAGGTGCAAAATTTCCTCTTCTTAGAGGTGCAAGGGTGCTATTAGATTTGAAAGTTCAGCTACAGAACTATAGGTTAGTGTTGCATCAACTCCAGGAAGTGGTTATTTGCACTCATAAACATGTATTTCCTGTTGGGGTCCCACAAGTCTTATACTCTTAAATTTGTTTTCATATTGAAAAAATAGTTGAAAGTGAACTGAAGTGAAAACGCACAATTTGCACAATAAAGCCCTACCTTAATGTGGAAGACAGCTAAAATAGCACTCATTAATAATTACTTCTTTATGGTTTTACTACTTGCCAGAACTGCGTTCATGTACTCTAGCTACAGTAATTTGATACTATGAATTCCAAAAGCAGTGGTTGTAATTAAGATTCAGTTTGTTGACTGAATATAAGAGAACAGGAAGGTTTGAGGATTCAGCAGCCTTTCTGTGTTTTTTCACTGTGTGGTTTCAATGTCATTGGAAAGAAAGTTTGTGTTCTGATCATAACTATTTTACAACATAATTGCACTGGTGCATTGTAACTCCCCCTCCAAACATGACTGCTTTCATCTTCTTTTCAAGTACAATAAAATCAGAGCAGCTTTGAAACAGGAACTTGACTAGATACCACCATGAATTCAAATTAGTATTACAAGAGATTTCACACAATTCAGAAGTAAGAAGATTCAGTCAGCATTTAGGTTGTGGGAAGACTCTGCGCTTGTTTTCTCTCACTTGTTGATGCATTCAGTGTGCTGCCATAACCCTCAAGAAAGTGTGTTTCATCCTAACATGGTTAAAAGACCTGTTATGTTATGCTTCCACACGTGTTTGTCCATGTGACCTATATGACTGTCTTGCTGATGGAGTACTCTTTTTTTCTTTTTTTCCACAGCTAACACTGTGATTGTGTCATGCACGGATACCTGCTCATCAAATAACACCACTTTTCCACTTTGTACTTTTAACCATTCTTGCAAAAGATCTATGCAACAAAGAAGGGAAAACCAGGCTATTTTATTGAAGGCTATTGTAAATCATTCCAGTTTCCAAAATGTTCCATGCATTTGCCAGTCCTCCAGGAGGGAAGAGCAGTCCCATAAACACACAGAGTGTGAACCCAAGACAGATGTGAATGTTGATCATCAAGGATCAGGTTCGGTAGCTAAAAAAGGTAAGCAGTGGAAGAGAAATACTTCATTTTCAAGTAGTTAATTAAAACATGAAAGATGTTTTTATTTGGTAGTTAAAATTATAATATGCTGCTGGTTCTCTATGTTCTTTGCAAATCTATGAACAATGGGAGTTTTTAGCTTGTCTTAGCATGGCTAGAAAATGCAGGGTTTATGCCAGAACCTCAGTGGCATTTCCCTGACTGGCTGTTAGTGAAATATGTCAGTAGCAAAATGCTGATTTCCTTTCTTTGAAGATCTTCCTTAAAATCGTGGAGGAGAGGGTCTCGTTATCTTCAGGAGACTTTGTATTGGGCCTCTCACTACAAGAAGGACATTGATGTGCTGGAGCCTGTTCAGAGATGGGCAACAAAGCTGATGAAGGATTTGGAGAACAAGCCTGATGGGGAGCATCTGAGGGAGCTGGGGTTGTTCAACCTAGAGAAGTCTGAGGGGAGACCTTATTGCTCTCCATAGCTACCTGAAGGGAGACTGTCGTGAGCTAGGTTGGTCTCTTTTCCCAGCTAACAAGCAATGGGACAAGAGAAAATGGGCTCAAGTTGCACCAAGAGAGATTTAGATTGAAGATTAGGAAAAGCTTCTTCATTGAAAGACTTGTTAAACGCTGGCACAGGCTGCCCTGGGAATCAGTAGATGGAGATACTTAAAAGACCTGTAGATGCAGAGCTGTAGATGTGGTGCTTAGAGACACGGTTTAGTGGTGGACGTGGCAATGTTAGGTAAATGACTTGACTTGATGATCTTAAAGGTCTTTTCCAGTCTATCTTCCATGATATCCATAACTGTATAGTATCAGAAATGACCTTGCAGGTTTCATAGGAGGCAACACTGAGTAAAGACTGGCACAGCAATATAGAGAAGAGTTCAGGAACATCTACATCTTTTAAAGCAGTAGCAGCATAGTCCTTCTGTGCTATATATACACCTACAAAGTATCTGGAATCTTTTGGGGAGGAAAATGCCTCTGAATTTTGCTTTCCTAACCTTGTCAGCAACAGGGACAACAGGCCAAGTCCTAAATAAAAGAAACATAGCTCTTTTCCAATTGCATAATTTTCTCTTTGCAAAATAGCTGTCTTAGTAAGTGTGGAAACTAACGATACAAAAAAAATGTGTGGACAAACTCTATTCTCAGTTATACAACTCTTAACACTTTTGACAATGTCTCAACTATGTATGTTTCTTGTTAAAGAAACATTGTACAAGTCTCACAGCTTGTGTGGAAGTGAAAGGAGCTTCTGCAACTGGTAGCAGGTAGACTGGATGTACGCTTCCAATCTCTATCACCGTATGGCTTTTACTCTTTTTTTCATAGGCTGATTTTTGTTTGTTACCTTTGATAACAGACAACAAAAAAATAAAAAAAAGAGAAAAGCTTTCAGGCTGATAATAAAGAAAAAAAAGGACTGTAATTTGCAGGGGAAATATATTTGTAGATAAATCTGTTTTGAATAACTTTATGGGGTATCCTTTTGTCCATTTCATCAGTCAATAATGTAAAAATCTGCTGTATGGCTTTGCAAATGAGACAGAGAACTCATTTTATTGTGCTTTCTGAGAGTTGTCTCCCTGTCTACCACATTATATAACAGTTTTGTTTTCCCTTTTATTTCCAAATGCAAAAGGCTCACTTGAAGTGAAGACAGAAGATGTTATTTATTTTTACAAATATTTCAATTTCACTGCGGTTTCCAAGAAAGAAGCAGCAGAGCATGATACTTACTACTTGCTGGAAATCCACATCAACAATTCCATAATCAGAGGAAGAAACTCAGAGGAAGAATACCTAAATCATTCCTGTCTAGTGGCAATGATGGAAGACCAAAATGACTGCATAAATATTTCACTGCAACTGAAGACTTACGCAGAATGTAAGTTACAAAGCAGAGCCAGAATGGAAATCAAACTAGAAACAGTATTAATCTCCAGTAGGTAGTTCTCTGCTTTCAGCAACCATTTGAAAGTATTTCAGAATTTGACAAGAAGAGAATACAATTTTGATCATCCTTTAGTGAAAGATTGTCTTTAGGAGGAACTGACAGCTTTCATAGTGATTTAAAACAGGTTTAGCTGGGGCGCTCTTTTTTTTCCTCCTAGAAGCAACACAGCAAAGTAAGTGTACATCGTTTGTATAGTGGTGACTCACAAAGTGCATGTATGACAAAGCCTGGAATTACTTTTTCCCTCTTCTCTTCCTGATAATGGCATAACTTTGTTGTTTTGGAGGTAAACTTAAAAATTCCTGATCAGAAGAACCAGAAGACAGATTTGACTTTTCCTAATGTTGTACTGCAGTATCCTGCTATACAGCCTTATTACAGTACACTTAAAAGTGAAATCTTCAGCTGAAATAGGCTTAGTTTCCCCAGAGCACAGCCTGTCAGCTTTTAAAATTTCTCTTTGTGCTGCAGGATTTTTTTTGGCTGAGTGCCTGACCATGGTCAGGGCTTCCAGCTTGTCTATATGCAACGCTTGCCATCTGGGAATTGCTGAATTATTACATTCATTTAGTTTTGTCTGGCAAATGCATTTTATGCTGTACCTTTGCTGGAGGAAAAAAAAAATGTGTTTTGGAGTTGGCTAAGCCTATGTTAAATAAGTCCAAGTAAAATCCTAGAGAAGGCAGGGCAGCTTAGGGGTTTTTAAAAATAAGTAGGTCTGTCTATGAGAGGAGTATCTCTTCTATCTTGCCCTGCTAACTTATGTCAAAATTGTGAGCTTACTGCCCTTTGTTCATGGTGATTTACCTGGGAAGCAGTTACCTCAAATTAACAACAAAAATCAGCAACACATCTTTTTCCTGTTTACTTCATAACAAATTTAAAAAGGTGCTCAGGGCCTTTACTGAGCAAGGTGGAAATACAAGCCATTACAAGTCACTACAAGATGGGGGAGAGCATTCTGTTTGAAAGAGGCCTAAATGACTGCATAAAAATATTTTTAGTTCTAAATTAGGAGTGATGACCTGTGCTTACCTCAAAGAGACATGGGGTTATTAGCAGTTACCACAGGACTTCTCAATGGAGAAGACACACAAGGGAAATTGGTGTAGGTCTGATTATACTATTCTAAGTCAAGGAAAGAAAAACAGTGGTTTGGCTGTGATCTGTAATTTGATTTTGTGTGAGTCATAGTAATATGGTTATTTTTTTAAATAGTTACTTGTCATTAACATGCAGCTGCCAAAGAAGTTTGAAAGGTCTTTCAAACAACCAGGAAGGGAACTCCCCAGAGGAGTCCTATTAATCGTATTTCCTCACTTTTTTATAAGAAGTGTCTATATGCAGGACCTTACCTTCTCCCATGTGTGAAGATGTAACAGGGGGCTGAGAACGGCAGTATAGGCTAGGGTTCCTTCCTTAGACCAGTTCCTTCTGTGCTCCATCCAAACAAAAAGGATATAAATATATATTACCCTTGTTCTACCTTAGATATAAGTGTTGATCTTCAAAGCATTCTCTTCCTGGCTGAGTTACATATAGGAGTTTATACAAATAGGAAAAGTTTTCATTTAACTATTTCAGACATGAGGAGATAGATACAAGGGAAAATGAAGTTAAGTTCTAGATGGCAAACAAGTTCAAACAACAAGGAAAGCTTGGAAAAAAAACCAAACATGATCTCTCTTGTTTTAAATTTTTGTTTGTGGGGCTAGGCAAGGTCCAAAAATCTACCAAGATGAAATGTCCTGCTTTTCTCTGCCAGAGATTTCCTACTTCATTTTATCTCTTCTACTTTTGTGGACAGATCCAATGTGTATGACGAAGATCATTTGGCTCACTATGATTCCAGTAGTTTTTGTGTTTACCATTTCAATCGTCATCTACAAAATAGTCCAAGAAAATGAACAAAACTGTAAGTAACAGAAAGGTAATGTGCATGAATTTAAATATATATGCAATAAAAAATCTTATTAATTTACAGTAACAAATATGTTAATTATTAATGTGATTCAGATACCAGAATTTTAATTGCAATATGGTAAAAACCTCTCACAGAAGGACTGATATACCCACGATTGATACTCTCACCTCTGAACTGTGGACACAAATCCAGGCTTGTTAATGGTGAATGAAATAGGGGGGGTTGACAGATGCTTGGTCACCTGTGATCCTTACAAATTTCTGGTTTCACACCAATTCCAGTAGATAAACCAATTACAGTTTAACTTTGTTGAAGGTCCTAAGCAGAAATGCAAATGACCAATATAAGCAGACTGAAATATCCTTTCCTTCTTGAACATGATTCATTTAGGTCATGGCCAAGAAAAACTACAGGATAGATATGAGGAGATATCTAATCAGCTGTCTGTCTTAAAAACTGGTTATCTAACCTGAGTGCTGGTGTGATCCCATACAGGTAAACCAAGCTGTGCCTTCTTAACCCCAAAGCTGAATGAAGCCCAGGTGACACTTCCTTTCTTTGCAAAGAAAACCCTGCTGTGATTTCTGCATCAGTGCTATTGAATATTCCAAGTGATTTGCCCTTAGTTCAGAGCCTGAAATGACTGTTTCTACAGAATGCCTTCACCAGCCAAGACAGGCTCTTCTTGTGCAATTCACTTAGGATACAGGCTGAAATCAGATTTACAGTATTTCTTCCAGCAATGTACAGTCATGAAAGCAAGAATATAAGTGTAAGAGTATCCTGAGCATGAGACTTTAGGGCAATCAAGTCCTCTGCACAAAAACAATTGTAGAAGCGACCGCTTGTCAGCTGCTGGTCCTTGCTTTTCATCCCAAGTCAGAGGCAGGTGGTACAGGGAGCACATTGCCTTTCATCAGTGTGAAAAGACTGTTATTTAACCTCTTTGAGAGATAATAGCTCTTAGATACTTTTCACAGCAATTTCCTGAGGCTTTCTGGCTGTGTCAGCCCTGAGCTGGCTGAATGCCCCTGGACAACCAGTGTTTAGTTGCTATTACCAGGCAGATGTCTATTTCCCTTGTAGCCCACAACTGCTGAATGGAGACCTTGGGCACAGGGGTAATAAAGAAATGTAAAGCCATATCCATTACTCTCATTATCCTTACTGTATCCACAGGGAGGTTTGTACCGAAGAGCAACAGGCGTCCAGCTTTAATCATAATTGAACAGAAGGAAGAAGAGTGCCTTCACATAATGTTTCTGTGCCCACACATAATTTTTTTGCATAATATAAATATTTCATGCATACATTTTTAATGAATAAACAAAATAGTTGCTTGAAATGGCAAATCTGTGCCTCCTACCCAAATGTTTAAAGAAACTCCTTACCAGATTTTCTTAGTTACAATACCTGGTGTATCACTTATCACTAGAACCAAATTCTGAGACCTATTTTATGCATATAACAATCCCATAAAATGTAAATTAGGTCTTTATAAGTGAGCTATTAAATGCTCTAATTTAAAGGACTTTCATTTGTAATCTGAAAACTACCTATAAATGTAATGAGTATTATTTTCTGTGCTTTGAATCGGTACATCCCATATGTCAGTGCAGAACTATTAGTAATGGTTAATGATTTCACACCTCTATTCTTAAACATTAGTTTTCTGTTAAATGCAGGTTTTTCAGCATTGTCATGGACACGAGCAGAGAAGAAAAGATGCCCTTTTGAGGCTTCTAATTACTGATCTGCTTCTAGGATACATTTTCTGTTAACAGAGGAATAGCGGTTTTAATAACTATATTTACAATATATAACAGTATAAACTACATCAATATGTTACTGATAAAAATACAAGTACATAAAAATCAGATTTAAGGGTTGTATCCCTTATGAATGTATATTATGATGTCACTTTTAATTGCAAGACTACATACCCCTTTTTTCAGTGGTGCTCAAAGAACACAGCAGAATATTACTAGGTGCCTAAAATAGATGCTAACAATTTTTCCAGTCATAATTCAGTTAGTAGTTTTCTCTTAATTTCTGAGCATGACTGAAAGCTGTTAAGAAATACAGAATTATTTATTTCCTCTTGAGACCTTGCAAGACATTCTGTTAGGCAGACTCTGAAACGTTATTTCCATGAATGCATAAAATAAAACATCCAAATAAACTTGTTGAAGGTTACAACCACTCTGCTACAAAGGAGCTAAGTTAGAAATTAATTCTTTTGCTTTCTCCCTTTCACTCTTTTCTTCCAACCACTTCTAGAGCTTCCTTTGACATTAACTGTTACTGTGCACGCTTAAGGCTTCAGTACAGTAGATCTCTACTGGGTGTTCATTAAAAAAAACCCCATGACCTAGATAATGCTAATGTAATGAATTGCTTAAAGCAGAAGTTTTCTAATGCTCTCCAAAGAGAAAGACAAAAATTAATTCTGTTATATAGAATTGGAGTGAGCCTGTCATCAGAAGCTGGCTGGGGCCTGAACTGCTGTCGTTGTAGAACAGAGCTTATAACCATAACAACTGTACAATCACCTGCAATAACCTCACCAAGAGCAGAGTAGTAAGAGAGCAGCCAAAGGATGGAAAGACTGAGGAGTTTATGAACTGGGTGCTGAAGAACAGTCAGAGGTATTCAAACCAGCTCTACCTTGCTCTCTCTGAGTGACAGAGTTTGCTTTGTGACTGTTCTTCTAAAGATGAACACCTCACACTTGAAAAGAATCTGTCAGCTTCCTAGGATGTCAGTACTCTTCATCCCTGCTATTCCCCTGTCAGCAGTATGAGTCAGAACCTGTACTGGAACCTGTACTTTTTTGATAACCTTTCAAAATTTGTTCAAGATACACAGCATAGAAAAGGGAAGAAATAATTTGCAAGGGGAAACCTAAATGGAATTTCCAGAATTTTTCATTCAGGAAAATAGAAACCATCTGGCCCTTGGTTTTCCTCATTGCCTTGTTTAAAAACCTTCCTTTCATGGAAGGTGTTCAACAGTTTAAGAATAAGGAGTGTACCAGCTTTCCTTTTAATCAGTGTTGTATGTAATTCTGTAGCTGAGGATAACGTATCTTCTTTCAAATAGGTTCAAAACACAGAGTAGCAGCATCAGTTTCTACTATTCCAAGAAGAAAGCATTCCAGACATGCAGGAAGAACCATATCTGCTACTAAAATTAATCTTTTTCCTGGTAAGTAATACAAAAGTAAAACAAAAACATAACAAATGTTGAGCCATGAGAAAGTCAAGGGATGCTTCGGGTTTGTTTCAGAGTTAACTTGACCTTACACAGTTTGAACTGGCTTATTTTATGGTAACATTTCTATATCATAAAGAAAGAATTCTGATGATAAAACTGTAAGAAGAGTTACATATACCATGTGGGAATGCTTCTCCCAGCCTTCCAAATATGTTGCATTAATGACTTCAGGTTTTTTACCTCCTTTTGAATTTGGTCATGCCGTGGCAGCTGAGTGCTTTGTGTGTGTGTGAAGAGTACACAGATGTGTACACAAGTGTCTGTATGCTCTACGCGTTTGTGACTCTTGATAAAGTCTGCTACCGAAGGATGGGATGGATGGCTGGAGCAGACTCGGAGAATGGCTCTACTGGCACTTTTAAGGCTATTTCTAGGGGAAATCTCCCACAAAGTATCATTTTCTAGTTTCAGAAATGTGGTCTTCTAAGAGTGTAATTATGTAGCACATATGAATTACGTGGCATGGCTAAACTCAAAGCTTTGGTTCCAGAAACTATGGTTTGCTAACAAATCTGTGTGAGGGGAAGTTAGCAGCTGTAGCTCTGAGTGTTGTTGATACTGCTCAAAGTGTCATACCCTTTGATAAATTCCATGGGCTTCGGTTTCATGGGGCAAGCTCCATCTTTAAAAAGGTTAACATAAATGTATAGAGTAATAGCTCTGAATGGCAAACCAACCTCCCTTCAAAACAAAAGCAACTATAAAACGAGTACTTTGTTGCTTGTCATGTCGCTTCCTTCAGAGTAAGAGAACACTCAATAATTTCTCTGTGCAGCTCAGTAACTCATGGCGTTTCAATTTTACCTAGAAAAGAGTGAATACTGCCTTATCTGTCTGAACTCTCCTACGAAGACAATTTATGCTCCTTGCTTTAAAAGCACTGTCTGTCTCTAAGATATATTTACGAGCTCATTATTTTCATCCTGAAGGAAAGGAATCATCTTTCTGACATCTTTTGTCCTGAGTAACTTCAGTATAACTATACCTGTTTTACCAGTATGTTCACAATGACATTTTTAATATTGTATATCCAAAGGCATTTTTTTTTCATGTTTTATGGAAGTTCAGATGCAATTTTATTTGATTTTACTGAAGAGAAAAGGAATTCCCTATTGGTCTGTCACTCTTACAACGGTGTGCCTCCTGCTTCAATCTATCCATTTAGCCGGGAAAGATGCTCAGTTGTATGAACTGCTATAGTGGGTTTTATTTTAATCTGAAATACCTTGATTTCACACCCCATAATTCCAGCCAATCCAGTCAATTTCTTGACATACCAATATAATGTAAAGTGCAACCAAGACCATATGAAAGGAGTTTATTCTTTCCACAGTTGCTAAGTTTAAGATTTGTTACTGTGATAATGAGTTATAAATAGCTATAGATGATTGCTTCAATAGCCCTTGATAATATTTTTCACTGTCATTAGTGCATAGCTTGGAACCTTGAAATAGTTTAAAACTGAGATATCCGCTGAAGACAAGACAACCAGCCTGGAAACACCAAAATGAGACTAAAGAGCTATATATCTAGGAGGATGTGGCAGTACATTGTATAGATGAAAAGATGTATAGGTACTGCTGAAAGGTTATTCCAAGTTCAGAAAGGATAAGGGAACAAAAAGAAGGAAACCGACACTTTGAGAATTAAAATTATTTCCTAGGTAGGCTTGGGAAATTACTGTCTTAATATCACCCTGTTCCTACAGAAAGATAATTTACAGCATGGGTGCTGTTTTTGTGAACCCTCAGTGGCTTTATGTCCATGAACTGTTACCACTAAGTCCGCTGGCCTGTGAGAAGGGGGGAAAATGTATAGTGTGTTCTCTAGGGTAGGATTAAAGTTATAGCCTTCCAAATTCATGGTACGACAAAGGATTAAGCACATAGAGTGAGGATGAGGGAACTTTAAAGCATAGTGGTCATAAATGTTGAGTAAACATTGTCTGGGCTGCTAAGCCAAAAAACATGCATGAGGGTGTGGGCTGTACAGAGCATGCTTTCTAGACTTTGGTTCTGGTCCTGCCATTGCATTTATGTAAAATGGTCTCTTGAATGGTATGAATTGACAAAACACAGGCGCCCTTAAATGCAGCCACAGGAGAGGGGAAGAAGAAAGTATTCCTTCAGTGGCTGATCTGTATTTCCAAACAAAGAGCATTTTCCTATCAAATAGACCTTGACTGTAGTAGCACAAGGAAAATAATCCACAGAAGAAAAGTCAATTCCTTGCTTTTTTTTTTTTCAGGAAAGAGAATCTTAGAGAGTTTCCCAGGTAAGAGATACTTACTGCAAGGATTTGTTTGAGGAGCTTTCTCAAACTGAAGAGGAAGCAGAAGAGGTTTTAGAACAACGTCATAAATTAATAATAGCAATTAGGAGGACTAGATAGTATTCCCCACAGTGATTTAAAAGAACTCAGACAGAAAAAGCTAAACTGTCATGCACAGCCTACTGCTTAAATCAGCCTGGGTTCCAGAGAAAGAAAAAGCGGCTAGACTTACCTTGCTCATAGACCTTTCCCTTAGCCCACCTTCCCCAAACCACTTCAGTATCTTTTCCATTGCTGGTAACTGATGAAGTGTAGCTATTCTCATATAGCTGTATCCTAAAAAAAAAATCCTGGGGATTTCTTGTGGGAGCAGATGTGTGCAAAATGTACACTAGAGTATTACAAACAAAGAGAAAAAAGAAAGAAGTTGCAGGGGGAACAGCTTGCATAAATCAGGATGTTTAATACCTAGACTGAATCTGACTAGCAGGGTCTTGTCACACTGGCATTTTCATTAATTTAATTATATGGGTTATGCCTAAGTGTGAATTTATATTGCGAGAAGTCTACCACTACAAATTCCCATTTAGACCTCCTATTCCTAGTGTGAGAATGGCATTCCTTCTTAGTTGGAAAAAAGGCCTGCTCCTGTTTCTGTGCCAGAATGGAAGCATGCAGACAGGGAATCACACTGTTAATGTCATCATGTTATTACTCTACAGCCAGTGTGGGCAACCTGGGTTCATATACAATGTCCTGTTCTGCCCTGCTCATACCATGCACTCCTCTCCTTTTCAGTGATACTCCATCGGCTCCCAAAGACCCACTTTGGTTCATTACACTTTAGGATACAACCACAGGATTATTTGTCTGACTTGCCTGGCTCATGGTAACGCAAAGTTAATCCTGGTGGATGGCAATTTTATAACTCATCCTGAAAGAAAGACATTGCTGGATCATGGTGACAACCAGGACTCAGAGAATAAAACCTCGGGCTTTCTGGTCTGCGGTTGTTTTCTGGACTGTTTAGACTTTGTGACATTCGTAGTATTTGATAAAAGTGGGCTTGACAGCTGTAATTTGCACAGAAGAAACAACGAGACAAATTTCCTCTGAGTCGTTTGAATTCCCATGTTGTTTCCTGTGCTATCCTATTAAAATAATGGTTCCTCTCTTACAAGATTAGAGGAAACAGGAGAAATTCTGCCGTCTCACTGATATGTTGCTACGGCTTCAGGTTAGCTGGCAGGTTGGAAACAGAAACAAACACTGGCTTGGTAAAGCCAGGGCTGGCATCCCAGTGAATTCAGGCTCACTCCTTTTATTCTGACATATTTTCTTCATAGCAAAGAGGATGGGCAAGATAAATCTTCTACAGCAGCAAATAGATGCAAAGCCAAGGGAGGAGAAATTTGTTTAATCTCAGCCAAGTGAAGCATCACCTATACAACTCCGGTCCTCCTCAGTTCATGATATAGCTGAATAGTTGTCATTTCCCCTGCAACTTAGATGAATAATGCTGGGAAAAGCAAAGCTTGTCACAGGATTCAATATTTAACACAGACACACGTTTCTGAGCTGCAGCATAGCTAGAGAAAAATGCGAAGCCTTATTACCTCTCAGGGTTGTTTTATTTTTCAGAGGAGAGGACAAAATCTATAGGATGTAGGTAATTTTCGGGAGCTTTTCATAGCCCCTGTATGCTTTCCACAGAGCATTGATGCAGAAGGGACCACTTTGCCCACACGGGCTCTGACAGGAACACCAGCCTACATTCCCATTCTCTCCACGTTCACCTGAGGATGACACAAGATCCATTGCTATTTTTAAAACTACCCCAGTTTTATTTTAATTTTGCTTTCCATATCCAGTTGCTTTAATTACCAAGATCCAAACTGTACTTTTTGATTGCGTTTGTGAAGAGAGAAACCCAAACGACACAGGCAGTGGAGAAGGGATGTAGCTAAATAAAAGTGGCACACATCATTCTCTTGTTATGAACCCAGCAAAAACTCATTTGTTGGTTTGCAGAAGTTACGGATGGGCAGGGATAGGATGACCCTGGAGCTAAAATATTATTTGTGTCCCACAAAAGTTCTTTGACAAATGCCTTGAATCAACAGCTCTGAGTTTGTTTGCCTGACAATGCTGCGCCTGCATTCCTTTGTCTGTATCCCAGTAAGGTATCATATCAAGAGCCGTGTTGCCAGTACGACAAAGGCATCAACAATTTTCCTGGCTTCCTGTCACCTCTGTGGGCAGCTGGAGGACATCCCATAGCTCCTCTCCCTGAGCGTAGGACTAGTTAGGCAGAGGCCACGTCCCGTGTTCCTGCGTGGCAATCTGGGCTGCCCTTATGGGAAAGTGAATCAGAAAGTTCACACTCTAAATTTCACTTAATTGGCCAACTGTAGGGGGCTGTATTTGGGGGGACTCTAGATTTGCACCTTTTTGTGTTTTCTCTAGTGGTAGCATTTCCAAGAGCAATTTAGTTGCCTGCCTTAAAGGTGCTTCCCAGGGAGGCTTAAGATCAACATGCTGGAGTCCCACTGGTACCGAGAGGAACTGAACTACAAAACATGGTTAATACTTTCAGGAGTTCTTGTCATGCATCTCCAGGCACTGAAATACTACTGGAAAATTGGCTTCCCACGTCTGCTTCATGCTCAGAGAGCTCTCAAGTGTTTTCAGACTTGCAGATTCAATGTTTAGCACTTTTTGCAGATATATTTGCTGTTAATAATATGGATTAAAATGATTTTCACTTTCAATAGCAAAAACCAGCAAACAACAGATTCCACTTACTGCACAGATCATAAAGATACTGCCTGTAATTCCTGAACAAGAACATTGCCATGTGGGTGCATCAACTGTAGAAGGTAAGTAAATATCTTACAGCTTTGATTACTCTGTTTTGCTTCATATATTTGGAATTAATCATACACAAAATCTGCTGAAAGTAAATTATTGCTTCTTCTAAGTCTATGAGATGACACACTGGAAAATGTGTTTTCTGAGAGGAGGTGGCAGGGAAACAAAATCAATTTTGCTTCTGCTATGAAGAGTCATCCATAAAGTAATGCATTAGCCTTTTGAACCCTGTGTGTCCCTGAAGGCCTCGGTACAAATTCTGACACTCTTTGGTGTTGAATATTGTGTCCTGGACCTCAGCATTACGCTGACATTTGTTTCTGACAAGGACAGAGGAAAGAAGCAGTTTGCAAATGATCTCTGAAGAAAATTACGTATTGCTGATCAAATTCCCCAAAGAAAAGAAATTTATGTCTCTCTTATTACTGCACCAAGAAGCTAGTTTCAGCTTGGAGCTAAAACTAGTCTCCCACTTCTTTCTCCAGCCTTTTTACTCCAGTAATTGTTTCAGGAAGTCCACATGAAAGCAAACAAGTTTAAAAAGAAACATGCAGTAGGAGTTACCTCTTCCTGGCGATACTTGTAATGCATACAAACAGAAGAGATGCTGCTTGAATAAGTAATACAGACTCATATATTGATTGAATAGACGAGGTTATGGCTACTTGCACAGGTTAAACAATCAAGTTGTATGTCGAGAGCAGAACTAATGAGGAAAGTCTGAACAGCATTGCTGACAAATGGTGAGGTACTCCCCTAACAAGTGAATGATTGAGCTAGATTATTGCTTGGCTTCGGGTTACAGGACAGCACATCACAGGAACTAAAAATACGGACTGCTTTGTAAGTGATTCCCAGCCACAGATCTTACGAGGACTTACAAAGATGAAAAGCTGTCGTCATTAATGTTCCAAAATGAGGATATCAGGAGGCAGAAAAAGATAGCATGATTTGGGGGGTTCATGACAGAGATGAGTTCAGGTGTGCTGGATGTCAGGAGCTTCTACTGAGTGAGCAGGCCCTTTCCCAGAGGCCTCGTCAGCCTTTCCAAAGGGCAGCTGCTTCCTTTCTCCAGGGACTCCTCCCAACCATGTCAGTACCAGACAGTTTTTTTTCCCGATAGCTGTCAACTGTCTGTTGGGAAAATTTGTATCTTCCCATCCGCCATGTACCTGCCCACCTTAGCTGATTCCTGTGAGAATATTTACTCTCGGGTTAAAACCAAGACATTCTAAGGCTGCAGTAGGATGTGTTGCTAAGTGGGTGCTAAATTGGGATTGACCTTTTACTATCTGAAGTGAGATGTATTAAAGGGTAGAAAGAAGCGACGGAACAATTTTGCTTTAGTTGCTGTATAAGACAAGATGTGAGATCCAGGACACTTGAGGATGAAGTTATCCCTTTTCTTAATCTCTGGTCTGTGACTGAAAAAAATGTTTAGGTCTCTGGAGAAAGCCCAAATGCCTTGTCCCAGTGCTGTGCTTGCTTCCTAGGTCCCAGGCAGCCCTTCTGCCCACGGGGCTGTTGGCAGCAATGGGAAAGCTGGGGGTGATATGTGGGATTAACACCAGAGACATGACGTTGGGGTGTTACATGACATGGTGTGGAACAATTACTAAAGAATGTGGCTGGAGAGGCAGGAACTTGGATCTAGCTCTCGCCTTCCTTGATGTTAGGTTTTGAATAACATTTCTCAAAGGAGCACAGTATCAAAGTTAAATGCTCTGTGAGAATAATAAAGGCACTTTCTGCTTTAGTTTTGGTTCACTTCCTGGAAAGAAACACTTCCTTCTTCATCTGATAAGGTCAGATTCAACTCATTACATCTTGTGTTTGTGGGTGGCTCAGTGGCTCAGTGGCTAGCACACTGCAGTTACAGGAAAGCTTGCTAGCTTGGGGTCCTTTTGGTTACCTAAGATGTGGAAGGAGATTGTGGTCTACCTTTCTCATGAGTGCAAGGGTTATCTCAATGAAGTCTCTAGAATGCTCCGACAAAGACTAGTTTGCTCAGCAGGGAGAAGCTGACTGCATTAGAAGTGCTGCACATGAAAAGCTGAATACTGAGACTGAAAACAATGATTAAGTTCCCAGAATTGACAAAGATAGTTACAGATTGTATCAACTGGGTAAAACCTGGTATTTTTTGTTTGGTTGGTTTTTATTTCCCAAGAAGGAGGTGGGGTGGAGATAAGAGTTGAGATAAGAATGTTCTTGATAGAGACCTGGGAGTCCTGGTTGACAATTAAAAATGAGCCAGCAATGTGCCCTCATGGCCAAGAAGGCCAATGGCATCCTGGGATGCATCAAGAAGAGGTCAAGAAGACCTGGCCAGCAGGTCAAGAGAGGTTCTGCTCCCCTTCTACTCTGCCCTGGTGAAGCCTCATCTGGAGTCCTGTGTCCATTTCTGGGCTCCCCAGCTCAAGAGGGACAGGGAACTTCTGGAGAGAGTCCAGAGCAGGGCCACCAAGATGATCAGGAGACTGGAGCATCTTTCATATGAGGAAAGGCTGTGGGAACTGGGGCTGTTTAGCCTGAATAAGAGGAGACTAAGGGGAGATCTCATTAATATTTACAAATATCTAAATAGTGGATATCAGGAGGCTGGGACATTCCTTTTTTCTGTTGTATCTAGTGACAGGACAAGGAGTAATGGAAAGTGGCTGGAACACAAAAGTTCCATGCCCTGGATCAAACAGGCAAGATGAAGGCAAGCAAACAGTCCTGAGTTAGGCTTTTCCTTGTTTCCAGCTATCTGAATCTGCTCTCAGAGGAAGTATTAACCACAGCACAGAGCATTTCTGTTGTTTCTGTGCAAGGAGGCTACACTGCAGGTGTGCTGGGTATGACAGCAACTATAAAGAGAAGGGAATGGAAAAGCAAGAATCACTCTTGTCACTCTCAGCATTGCTACCGAGCTGGAGAACCTGCTGACAGCCTCAGCCATAGCCCTTAACCTGACACATTGAAAGCTGGAAGGCTCAACAACATTAGGTTTAGCCACAGGAATTTAGTAAGTGAAAAGTTTGGACTGGATGGGAGAGCAAAGTATAAGCCATATTTTTCGCTGCATCAGGGAAGTGTTTATCTTGCTAACAGATGGAGAGAGATCAATAATCAGTGACACACTGTTGCTTTCTGATGAATTTTTCATTTTGTGTCAGAAAAAGACATGTTTCTTCTAAATAAACATCTTTTTATTGTCTCTAAGCCAATCCTGTTGATCAGAGAATGTGAGTATATTGACATAGAACCACATACATGTGTGGTCGTATGTTTGTCAATATAGTGATGCCCTATGCTCTATCTGCCTCGTGTGTGGATTTGTGTGGAGCTGCTGCGTGTGGGGCTCTGTTACTGCTCCATGGTTGCCTTCACACTGGCAGCTAGCTCAGCTCACAAAAATGCACCGGCTGCTGCACTTGTACCTTTGCCAAGGGGGAATCTTTGCAGCTCAGGTCACTTGTGTCACAGTGTATCTTCATGGGAACTGTTATTATTGCATTTGAATGCTGAAGTTCAGAATCCCGCTCTGTTTCTGCCATCTTTTATTAAACCACCATATTAGCAACTGTCCTGGAAGAAACGAATGAGGCAAATCTCTCAAGTGCTTTAAGACAGTCCTCTCTTTCCGTGTGACAGCTGTAGATGTATTTGCTCAGTGCTGTCAAAGGGGGACATTAATTACTGTACATTTCAAGGCTGTTGTTTAGTTAGATAGAAATCACGAACATTTTATTCAGGGCAAATATTTGCGTTTGGAGGCGATGCTGTTCAGGAGACAGTGTGCTCAGACAAGGCTCTGGAGACCCCACTTTTTCTGTCTCTGCCAATGACACCTCATTACTAATTTGCAGCGTGGCAAGACTGTTTCTCCTCAGCTAAAATAGATTGTGTAGAGCTTTTAACTTACAAAGCACTACTTGCATTAACTGATCTAGAGACGGGCAACAAAGCTGGTGAAGGGTCTGGAGAATAAGTCTTGTGAGAAGCAGCTGAGGGAGCTGGGGATGTTTAGCCTGGAGTAGAGGAGGCTGAGGGGAGATTTGATCACTCTCTACAGCTACCTGACAGGGAGTTGTGGTGAGGTGGGTGTTGATCTCTTCTCTGTAGTAATGAATGACAGGACATGAGGAAATGGGCTCAAGTTGCGCCAGGGGAGGTTTAAATTGGAGATTAGGAAGAACATTTTCACTGAGAGGATTATTAAGCATTGAAATGGGCTGCCCAGGGAGCTGGTAGAATCATCATCTCTGGAGATATTTAAAAGGTACACAGATGAAGTGCTAAGGGATATGGTTTAGTTTAGTGATGGGCCTGGCAGTGTGAGTTTAGTGGTTGGACTTGATGATCTTAAAGGTCTTTTCCCACCATAATGATTATAAAAGTCTATGATTCTATGGTATTTTTAACTTTATGAGCACCACTTGCATTAACTACTAGTTTTAGCAGCTCTGAAATGCTCTGGGAAGTATTTCTGGATTGCTTTACTTTGTTTTGTTTTTAAGTGCCAGCAGTGAACACTCTCTTCTGAGGCAGATAAAAAGACAGAAACAAGAAGCTGGACTGATGGCAAAAAATCTGGGAGAGACATCAGAAGGATAAACACTGAATTTATATATTTAAGTGAGGCTACTAGCTCCCTTCACTTGAAAAAACTCATCATGTGAAACCATCAGAGGACTAACATTTCCAAATGCACCTGATTCAGTGGTCATTCCCTAAAACAGTGGGAGCAAAGAACAGCTGGAATAAGAAATAAATGGGCAAATGAGAGTCAAATCGCTATGCCCACTAAAACACCCCTATATACGATGAACGGTGTATCTGCAGGTGTTGGAGCACTCAGCAAGATGGCTTTGCTGATGGTCAGCACTGAAATAATTGTTTTGTTGGGCAGATTTTGGCTAATGTTGTCCTTGGAGGCCTAAGCAAGGCAGTCCCGAGGCCACTTCTGCTGGCACCCATCTGTGCGTAGTGGCAGGGCCGGGTGGCAGTGGGCAGCGGCTGTGTGGGACGCACTGGCCTGAGGTGTGCTGCAGCCCCACAGAGATCGGGGCAAACATGAGGAATGGCTGCCAGCCCTGGCCCACAGAACTCCCATCCTCTGCATAAGGGAAAGCACCATTGTACCCTCTGAATACAACGGATTCTGAGTGCTAATGGCCTCTGCATCATGTTAATGGGAGCAGTAATGGATTCTGTGAATGACATGGGACAGAACAGAGCTCTCTTATGTGGGGAAATCAGAGACAGATACAGACCTGACAGTTTCTGGATGAAGTGCTGCTGTTTTATGAGGAAAGAAAGAAAGAAACCTCAGTGTCCTAAAGCTAATTATTGTGGGGTTTTTTGGGGGGTTCTTTTGGTAAAATGAGTCCAGAGTCATACTTCGGGCTCTTAGATCAAATTCACACAGACTGGTCACTATTACCCCAAACACTTTATTTACTGCATCAATCTCTTTGACAGTTGATGCCCCAAGGACAAGATGACATGATCATAGTAAAAGTTGTGGACATGTCAAAGGCTGCATGAAAGATAATGAAACTTCCACATCAGCAACTGACAGCGATTTTCAGTACAATGCCTTTCACCATCAGCACGTCCATCTGTCTCTGGGAAGAGCTCTGAGATCCTGGAACACACTGTATTTCTTCTGAGTGATAGCGCAGCTGTGTAGTTAGATAAGACAAGTTACTCTCCCAGCGAGTACAGAATTTAAGGCACAACCTTATCTTCAGGCAAAATGGATTATAAAACTGGAACATAGGGTAGATGACAGGTAAGTGACAGGGATGATCACAGGGGAAGCGTGTGCTCAGCTAAAGAGGCAAAAACCTCTTTCACAGAAACTGCAAAATAAAAGAAGCTGATGAGTCCCTTTCCTCTCTTAACAATCTAAAAGCACGTGGGCACAAAACCTTCCATGAGGAGATGGCTGGCACAAGAGACCAGTAACTAACCAAGTGTATGAGGAGCTGATTCCTACCCAGATAGAGAGTACTGCCACTGCTGTTGTTTTTGAAGGCTGTCCTCCCCTAGCAATGTAGAAATTGAACTGTGCAGATTCTAATCTAACAACAGGAAAATGCAATGCAGATCCGCCCTGGGTGCTAACTGGGCCTTGGCTCAGGCCTCTGCTGCCTTCCCCAAGAGATCTTTAAACACCATCATTGCAGAACTTTGTAGCACAATCAGAAAGGGCACCTAAAAATATTGTTTGCCTGCTTCTCCTTATGTGATCGTGGCTTTACAAAAATGTTTTCATATTTAAAAGAAACCCTCTCTTGTCGGTCTTCAAGCAAGACACTCAAACTAACAACAGAAGATAGGGATTATGCAAGGAAAACAGTGAAACTCCTAGTTCAAAACATTCTAGCAAAGGCACATACCAAGTGTACTTGGGAGAGAAAGAATCCAGTTAAGCTGATTTTATAAATCATGCATGTATTTGTCAGGAACAGTAGGTGTGATTTTCAGTTTCTGGGATCCTTCCAGTTATCCTTTCGACACTTTCTCTGAAAAGCATCCTCTTGGTGCTCAGAAGTGATGGTTCTGTGGTTAAAGTCATCGTGAAATTGTGTGAGACATTGCCGAAGGCAGAAGTTGCTACTGGTGCCGTAGCGGGTTTGCCAGTTGGCCATTTTGGTGGGACCTCAGGCTTTATGCTTCCCTGCGTTCCTGTAGATAACTATGAAAAGAAGATCTATGCCCACATGCAGCTTTAAACTGTTTTCAGGACTGTATGTAGTCACTCAATTACGTATTTGTTTTTAAACTATCCTGAACAATAATTCCTTTCTGCTTCCATAACAGATTCAAGTCTTAATCCTGCATTAAAATGAAAAACTCAGTAGGAAGGAGCTCACAGGATCAGATTGCTGAGCACATTCCAGGGTACTTGGCACAACTACTGAGCTCTGCATAAAATGCCTGCCAGGACGTGTTTCTCTCTGAAGCAGACACTTGGAGGTTTTTGAAGGGAAGCATTCCTGCTTGCTTGCAGAACTGGACTGTAATGGGCACAGAGAGGGCTGCATAAGTCCCCTGTTCCATTAGCCAGCATCAATTTTTGATGCATTGCATCCTGCCTGCACTTGTCATTTTCTTCTTCACTTCAGCAGCTGCTGCCTCCAATATGATTTCACAGCCAAGGAACACTTCTTATCCCAGTTCTTTCGATGTGAAGGAAAAGGGAGGCACATGTTGCTACACAGGGCTTGCAGCTACACAGACTACCAGAACGGATGACAAATTATGTTTACTTTTTTACTCACTGTGAGAGTAAGAAGTTCAGAAATGCTGCGCTTCCCCACCAGCTCCGACACTGGACAGCTCCCTAACACTAACATGAGCTTGACTGGGATCTGGGCATTCTCATATTTCAAGGTTCCTCAACACATGCTGCTCTGGGAGCTGCAGTCCAAATTTAAAGCATCTCACTGATGATCACTGAGCAGAACATTTCACTCGGGAATGTAACAAAAGCTGCTGTTATTTCATTATTTCCACATTTGTCCTACTGCATACGAGTGTAGTGCAGAGAATGCGGTTGGGCACAGGTCTGCAAATTCTTCTGTCCAGCTGCTGGCTTGGGTTGGTCTATTTTGATTGTTTCCCATCAGGATAATATAGCTTATTTTGGCTCAGCTGCAGGAAGGCCTCGTCCATACGCCAGATTTACTTCTGACCGCTCTGCTGCAGCTGGAGCAGTTCATGAAGAGATGCCCAGGAGCTGACACTTTGCAAGAGATCCTGGAGCAGGGGCTGGTATCACAAAACCCTTTATTACTGTGGGAGTCAAAAGAATGGCATTCAGAACAAATTAGGAAAGACCTGATTAACCTCTTTTTTTTTTCTGTCACGGTTTTCTTCAGTTTCAGATGCTGCCGTATGAAACATCGTGACATTTGGATGAAGGAAGACTCCTGATACCCTGCAGAAGAATGCATCTCCATTCCCAGTTTGGGGAGCTGTGTTATGTGCCTTCTTACCAGAATGCCGGCGATGCGTTTTAGATGGGAGGCTCCATTCCATCCTTCAACAGAACTATTTGGTATTAAGACAATGTGGATGACTGACAAACATGTTTTTTCTGTAGAAACAGCTTCAGTTGGAGAGTGCAGACTTCATGTCTATTTTCAGTTCATTCAGGGCTTGGAGACCATACGACTGTGAGATGATCCTTGCAATAATCCCATTTTCCAGGAGAGAAATTTATTTTATAAAAGTCTGTTTAAAGATAGAAATGATTCTCTACTTTCACGAAACAAGTACAGTCTTCAGCCTGTGCAATGCTCTAGCTGAGTAAGATGCTTAAAAATAGAATTTCTGGCCGTTGAGGAAGGTGGCCGAAGGATCACAGGAGAGAATTCTGCAGTACCTTTTAGTTTCTGTAGTAAACCAGGAAGACCTTCATCAATTCTGCAACACCTTGGTGGATAAGGACAAAAAAAGTGAAAAATATTGATTTGTCTTCCAACCACAAAATTGTTGTTATTGTTTTTTAACAACTCATTAAGACACCAAATGGGTTTCCTGCTTTTTGATAAATTGCATTTCTATCTTTTGTACTATCTGAGGCCATTAGCATTCACTCATTATCTCCTGCAACTTTCCCTTGCTTTCCATTTATTATTGCTCCTCTGAGTGTCATGGAGCCATTTGGGCTGAGCAGGGTCCCAAACTGATTCGGCACACACACATTATTTGTGGGTACCATTCAGCCATCAATTACTAGACAGAGACAGAAACTGCAGAGCTCATGACTCGGACTCCCTCGTGCTGAATCCATCAGGATGAACAGATTGTAAACTGCCCATTGCAAATATGACATGCAGCGATTTAGCGTCCTGTTAATACTTCATAACCTCCATCCCTTACATTTATACGGCTCTTCCCTCCTGAAGCTTTCTGAAATCGCCTCTCCAGTCATTATACTGCACCAAGCAGTTCAGATTTAATAGGAATAGTGGTGAGCATTAGCTTCTGAATGATTTGAGGCCATGTGGAATTAGTTTGATTTAGCTGGAGAGGTCTGACACATTTATTTCTATCATTTGGTACCATCTTATTTAAAAAAATTAGAGAAAAATAATGACTTTCTTGATTTGGGGGCTTTTGGGGCTTTACTGCTTATCTGTGGTAATAACTTATGCTTTTCAGAAATGGATTTTTTAATACAGCCTATAAAACAAACCTTTTGAAATTTGCTTCTGGTTGGGTTGTTGTTTATGATTCTTGGTATAGAATAGCAACTTACAGATGAAGAGACAGATCTGCCTTGCATCTGCAGTCACTGAGGCCATTTTAGCCAGTGTTTAAAAGCTTCAAGTGATGGCACTATCTATCACTCTTCCCTGTCAGAAATCCAGAGATCTTGGTGACAGGGACAGCCCTGCTCCTTGTGACCCCAATTCAACTTCCTTTCTCCTGTAATACGATTCTACTATTCTTGCTGCCTACAATTTCCCTTGGATAGCTAAACTGTGACCTCCTGTCTCATTACCTACAGTTATCCCACAGGTCTCAAAGTCTTTGGTTTTTTTACCCTGGAAGGTTCCATCTTCCAAGCTACTTTCAAAACCACCAAGAACAAGTAAATCCAATAGGCTCTCATATGCTTTTTGTCTCTCTTGAGTAGAGCTTCCCTTGTCTGGCAAAGTAGAAGCTGAACTATGGGAAATGGTGGGAGAATGAGGAAACATTGGTAACAATGGTAAGCAAAAAAATAGAGTCCTAAGGTAATTCATGTTGAAAGGGACCTCAGGCAACCCCTAGTCTCACCTCCTTACACAGGAGGAGGAAGGTGGGGACTAAAAAGCAATGGGTTTAAGCTCTTCCCCTTTTTTCTGGAGATCTTCTTGGTTCCTCTCCTCCCATGTCCCCTTAACCTCTTGTCTTCACCCCTGGCTTTTTCAAAACTGAAGATGTGAGGAGAGAAAGAGTGTCCTGGGGCAGCCTCTCCAGCACACGGTGTTGGGCAGAGGGAGGAACCTCACACACCGGCATTGGGGAGGAGACGTGAAGTGGGAGGAACGTGGGGTGGGCACAGAAACACGGGAAGGGGTGGGCGTGGGGAAAGGCAGAGAGCATGTCCGAGCTGCCCACAGCCGCGGAGGCCAGCGAGGGCAGGAGGTGCAGGGCCGCAGTTCTCACCTAGGAAATGAGTTGAGAGGCTTCTGAAGATGTTTCCTAAACTGCCCAGCGTCCTGGCTTTCACTGAGGGGACACTGTCCCACTCTGGCACCTTTTTCCAGTGGCTTTCAGCCTCCACTCTGCAGTGCACAAGAGAACTAGCAGGCGTTTGCCTGAGTTCTGTCTCCACACCTTCCTCTTCACAGCAGCAGCAAATGCAGTTCACTGACAATTACGATTAGTCCTTGCTGCATCTTTTTCAGACTCCCCTTGCACGTGATTGCAGCTCTGCATACAAAATATTCTCACTCCTTGGGTAAAACCTTTGAAAGGCAGAATGAATAGTTGGTGCTCTGCTCAGAGCACCTTCTCAAAAGACTGGAAGAGGAAGCTCTGAAAAGGAGATCAAAGCGGAGAGACTAAGACGGAGTTCTGAGCAAATGGGTGCTCTGGGACTTTCGGAGAGCAGGCAAGAAAGGGAGGGTGAGCACTGCAGATCCACAGTGATCAAAACAGCTGCCTTCTTTTCTTTCAGCTCTTCCTCTTTGAATGTTCTTATCTGTGACTTCCTTCCAGTTAATGCAGATTTTCATTTTCTTCAGAAGTGCCGGTACTCCAGTTCTGCTGGAACTAATCAGGTGTCATTTCTTGTTTATTCTGAACAATGCTGAAGAATTCTTCCACAGAGCCTTTTCTCTAACCCAATCTTGAAAATTGTTCCTATTTCCAGGCAGCCTGAGTGGGGTTTTTCTCTTTGAAAACCATTTTCCCTTTCCCATCTTTTTAACACAGCTCATTTTTTTAATGTTTTTTCTTCAATTTTTAATTCTAAAGCTGCACACCCTCACTGATATTGTGGATGCTGAGGAGAGTGGAAAATGTACAGGTTCCACACTAAAAGCAGCTTCAGCAACAAAGATTGAGCTAAGACACGAAAAAAAGGGTTTAAAGTCCAGAGGGCTTTCCAGTCAGACTGTAAGAATTTCGAAGTAGGTCAGACTGGCTGATGGTGTCACATTAAGCTTTGCTCCGAGATGGTTTTAAAAAGAACTTGGGAAAGTCCTTTTCCACTCTTTACATTCTTTTGAGACTAACAGAATGGACAGGGCTGTCACTTGAAATAGAAGTGGAATGGCTCAGAGATAATCCTGTGAGCTGGCTGGCTGCTTGTAAGTGAATCAGAAAAAAACAGGTACAAAGGGTCTGTATTTGTCAGTCAAAATACTGCGGCGTTTCCGACTCCAAATTAAAATTGTGATGAATCCTGACCGGTGGGTGACACTGGAAACATCATTAAAAAGCGTTTCAACTTGTAATGGCTCTGAATCTGCACAGAGGACTGAGGCCCATTTTAGAGGAAGATTATTAACAGCTTCAGTGGATGATCTAAGCAGCATGAGAAAAAGGGGAAGAGACAGTTCTTTTGTTTAGCTGTCTCGAGCAAGGATGCTGGAGCATAGGAGCAAATCACTGGGAAGAGATGTTTACACATGAACACACTATACCCTAAAAAGCAACAAACAACTTACAGCTTGCTTTGTTTTGCTTGCCCAAATAAAAGCAAATACCTTTAAACCACAAATACAGCAAATGACCTGTCTGATATTTCACTTCTGGCTCATCCTGCAGCCAAAGCCAGTCAAGTTGATCACCTGCAAGGCTGTTACAGGGGATCACTTGCAAGGCTGCAGGCATGCAGACATTGTTCTAAGTTTCATCTTGATACATTTCTTAGCTTAGTGAGGGCAAAAGCCCGCCTTCTTTGTTTCTGTATAAGAAGGTGTGCTCTAAAGTGAATGGAATGACATGACATGACATACAGACCTGCTCAAGAGATCAGGTAATTTTCACAAGTGTGGTGGTTTAGGCCAATACCCACCCAGTCATAATATCACTCCCCCTCCTAAGCTGGAGAAGAGTGAGAGAGGAATATAACAAACTGCTTGTGAGTTGAGATAAGGGCAGAGAGATCACTTGGTAATTAGCGTCACGGGCAAAACAGACTCAACTTAGGGAGAAAAAGGTTTGATTTCTTAAAGAAACAATAAAAGCAAGGAGACAAGAAATANACCGGGAGAGACAGTCCTTCAGGGACAGGCTGCTCCAGCCTGGGTCCCCTCACGGGATCACAAGTCCTACCAGCAAACCTGCTCCAGCGTGAGCACCTCCCCGATGGGCTGCGAGTGGATCTCTTTTTCCCGGTGGTCCTCCATATGGACTGCAGGGGGACAACCTGCTTCACCATGGTCCTCACCACATATCACAGGGGAGCCTTCTTTCTTGTGCCTGGGCACCCTCCTCCCCCTCCTTCTCCACTGACCTTGGTGTCTGCGGAGATGTTTTCACATTCTCTCTCCATGTTGCTGCTGCAGTTCTGCAACTGTTCAACAACTTCTGCTCAAATACGTTATTCACAGAGGCGTTACCTCCACCACTAATTGGCCAGGCCTGGGTCAGGTGCAGGGTCCAGCTTAAAACTTACCGGCACTAATCCTGTCAGCTACAGGGGAAGCTTCTGGCAACTCTCTTTGTTTAAAGAAGCCACTCCTTTAGCCCCCCTGCTACTGAAAAAACCTGGCCCGGGCCAAAACCACTACAACAAGCTAGGCTAGTTTTAAAATAAGTACTTAAAACCTTGCAATTTGCCAAGTGCCAAAGTGCACTTTGTGCAAGGTCCTGGGAAAAGTGGGTGAAGAAGGAATGGACACAGCGGTTTCTGTCAGATTCTCTGAAATCATGTCATCATTCCAAAGGTGAATCCCCAAAGACGTCACTGGGTACATCCTCCCACCACGCTATTCTTCCAAACATGAATTTTTAGTGTACTGTCTCAGTTCAGTATCTCAAATGATTTATTTAACTGATGGAAAAATAAAAACCAGTGTAAACAAAATATTCTGAGTCCACATCCACATAGTACTTCTGTGCCAAAATATTATTTACCTAAAGTTGATTTAAAGACACAACACCCAGTTTTCCTAGGACAAGATGACTGCATCTGAGATCAGATGGAATATCCCTGTGCTCCTGTTTGGCCCTATTTCCCCTCCTACATTGTATGGATGGAAGTAAGACCTCATGTTATTTTTTACAGCTTCTTTTACTTTAGAGTAAGGTACTTTACTCAATACATACATAATTTAAGCAAGTCAGTAAAACCTCTAGTAAGGAGTAATTTAGACAAGCAATCTTTGTCTTAAGAACACCCTCAATGATTTCAAACATTATCCCCTGAGGCTTCTAATACTGCTAAAAGGCACCACCATTAGTCAACACATTTTTCTGACAGGTTTAACACTATATATTCTGCACTGCATTTCAGAGAGAAAAAAAAAAAGATCTGTAAGAAAAAGCAGCTAAATTCATTTATGTCTGAAAACATTAACTCAGCACAGGAACAATGTGAAACGGCCATTGCTATGTTCTGTAAGTCATCTGGCAGTAATAGGGCGTTTACAGAGGCAGAGTTCTAATAGGGACAGAAAGGTTTCTTGATGAAAAACAATGATCAAACTGAAGTAAAAGTAAATCCAGGATGTAATGATCGATAGGTGAAAACACTAAGTATTTCTTGATAGTCTCTGTTTGAAAAATTAACTTGTAACCAGGTATTACATTCTGCTTGCCAGCAGAGAACAACAGGAAGAACAAGGCTTTAAAAACCACAGGCCCTTCTGAAGCAACTGAAGGCTTTCACTGGTGTCCGGACGTTTAAAACTGAGGACTGCTCACCATGGGGTGCACGGAGGAGGGACATGGTCCTCAGCAATCCACACTGAGGAGTCATTCTTCTGGGTCCCTGTGTGTACACGAGATGTCCCCAGGTATAGTCAGCACAAGTGTGTGTCTCTTCCAGCAGCTAGACAGGGCCAGGACAGAAGAGTCTGCTCATTCCCCTCCAGGTGCAGAAGCCAGAGATGAAATGTTTTGCATTTACTAAACATTGTTTTGTAAAACACTTGTTCTGATGCTTCCAGAGCTGGAGTGATGGCAGGCAGGCATGTGGTGAGTGTGAAGCACTTCAAGTAGGTGCCCTGGGGCTGCTGCCTCTGCTCACCTTCCCCCCCGCACCCGCCACATGGGGAAATGTGATCTCTTCAGTACACCATAAATACCAGCCCATGCCAAGCCTCCTTGGCCCTTCCAGCTGCCCAGGGCCCTGCTTATTTTTGTTCACGTTGTTGCACGAATTTTTTTTTTTTACATTCTATGCAAGCAGATGTGAAGACTGTACCCCTTTGACTTACCCAGAAAGGGATCTCCAACCTGTTAAATTACAAGGTGCCAAAAATAGGTTTTCCATAATGTACCTTATTTGAGAAGCAGTGAAAATTTCAGCTCTAAATGACAGAAGATTGAAAAGTCACAACGTGTGTGACAGCAGAACGGGGACCATGATAGCGTATGACACAGACAGACCTTTCTGTCCACTCTTATTTGACTCAAAAATCTTACCATGTGCAAAGCAGATACGTGGCTTCTTTTTTCTAACAAACACGACAATGTTTCTTCATGCTCTATGTCACTATTTTTACAATATATGAACTACGTTTCTAAGATTAAACATATGCAGATGTTAAGGACAATTGAAAAGTATTTAAATACAATTCATGAGTGTATCACAAGGAAAAAAAACCCCAACAAAACAGCTGAAAGAGACATAATAAACAATGACAAACCATGAGAACAGGCTACATAAAATATTGGAAGGTTCTTCTGCCTGTGAGGTAAACTAGGCCAAATGAATTCTGAGGTTCACAGCTTGGGATTTTAAGCTGAGGATATGGACAAATCATCACAGTTGCCAGTGTTATTATGCAACATCATTCAGTTCTGCCTCAGAGAAAGTGTGACTATGACCTCCCTCCCTACCCAAAGCAATTCCCTCACAACTTCTTTTCTATGCCTTCAAAACTGTACTTCTGAATTGTCAGCATCACTAACTCGATTTGATAAAAAAGGTTCTTAATGTTCAAAGCACAAATGAAACCCTGAAGCGCTAGCCCAGCAACACATCTGGGAGGAGATTATCTTGGGGGTGCTTCAATTTCCAAACAAAAGGGAAAGTCTATTGCTTGCATATTAAAAAGATTACTTTGGCCTGCAATGTTGTTCAGCTGTTGGAATTAAGAAACAAAAATATAAACTCACGGGTCAGCAAATACAGAGCTTTCCTCGTACTTCTAACTGGCTCATAAAGGATCTTTTCAGCCCAATTCTTTATGCCCATCCTCCACAATTTCCTTTTAGTAAACTTAATCCCTATCACTGTGCAATTCTTTCAAGACAAAGTGTTAGTAAGTGGTCATTAAGATGTTATTATTTGCTGCTGTAAATAATATTTAACAGGCACAATGCTACAGTAATTTGTTAATGTTGGCTAAAATGAAAGTCTGACACCAAGTTTTGAAATACACATTTTTAACTGACAGTTAGAATGCAAACAATAGAAACGGCCATTTGGGCTGAAACGTTTTTTAACACTTTACATTCTAATTGGCTGCATACACCATCTACAGCTGAAAGATCAACGCTTGGAATCTGTATTGAAGCCAATGCCCGTATCAATAAACTTCAGTTTAAATAACTGCAAAGGATATACTCTAATGGAAAAGAAGTCCCTCCCTTTCCTAACTACTTCTAAAGTCTAAAATTCTGAGCGAGTTTTTAAATGTTGTCCAATACTGTATGTGCAAAATGACGTTTGGTGTCTCCCGAGGCGGGCGGCCGCCCCCCAGCCCAGCCCAGCTCCTCCCCTGCACACACGCCACAGACATCAGGTGCGTGGCTTCTGCCGAGCCCCGTGGCGCCAGCTGCTGGGAAAACATCACTCCTGGGCTTTCAAACCACTGCTCTGGATATGTGAAATTTGCAGGACAGGAAGCAATAGCTGGAAAGCATCCTGAATGTAAGTAGTGCTGTTGCAACCCTAATGGAGAGAGAAAGAGTGGCTCGTCAGTGCAGCTGGCATGTATTTCAGGAATTACACTGTACTTTTAAATACACTTTGTTGCTGTTGTTACATCTGCAGTATATGTACTCATGCAAGACTGCAGAATCTGTAGACAACAAAAATGATAAATTACAGCAGTTTACAGCTAACAGGGACAGCCTGAGCCCGTGTACAAAAATAGTATTTCCCCACAGTTTGATCTCTTGGACAGTTCTGTTTGTAAAGTGAGTAGCATAAAATGCCACAGGGTTCAGAAGCAGATTTGACTTTTTAAATACAAACCAGCTCGTCTTCCCGACAACAGAGCTAATTCTGAATTTGCTGTGGGTGGAAGAGGTGCTGCTGAAATTAGCAGTTTGAATTATTAGAATGGTTTTAACGTGCATTGCTGGTTTTGGAATTTCATAGAATGATAGGGTTGGAAGGGACCTTTAGAGATCATCTAATCCAATCCCCCCTCCAGATGCAGGTCCCCCTAGAGGAACATTTCTAACATTGAACTGCAGAGGAGCTTATAACTCTCCAGGAACCTAAGCTGTCCTAAGGCAGATTTGTATACAAATCAGGGATTCAGAAGTACAAAGCATCATATTCCACAATTCTGGATGTTCCCAGATTTTTCAGTTCCTGAAGCACAGAAAGATACGGCACCTGCAACACCAAAATCATCCTATAACAAAAGGAACCACACAGTAATCTTTACTAGAGCTGTATTCAACTTTCCATCATTTTCCTTAAAGGTATCATTAATGATAATTTGCTTGTTGCAAAGCAATCTTGCCCTCATTTTTAAGGGAGCACAGCTGTTAGACACAGAATGACATTTTGTAGTCATTACTACGTGTTTGTATTTGAACAGTGAGGTGTGATTTAACATGTAGTGTTAAAAGAATTCATGCTGCAGAAAGTACACGTTCCAGTACTTTACGAGCATATTGCTCCCTCTTGACCTCCCCTGGGTAAAACTGAGGCACGCTTTACTCACTGTGCTTTTCTGACAAAAGCCGGCTCATGGTGCCTAACAGAAGTGACTCAGATGGTGCTAACACAAGAAACCACTTGTGAATGTTTTGGTGATGTCTGACACAAGTCTATCTATGTGCTGACCAGGCCTGCTCCTAGACAGTGAATCTTTGAAGAAATCTGAATGCCCAAAGTTGGGAAGCACTGTAGCACACCTGCAACTCAAATTCTGAAGCAAAGCAGCCTGAAACTTCCTATGAATCGGAAATGCATTGCAGTGTTTGAAGTAGGTATTGGAACAGTAAGAAAAGACTTACTCAGGCAACTCGCAAACAGATGAGAGAAGGGGAAAACAGCACATTGCAAACTGTCTGCTATACTCTGATGAATACAGCTGCAGAATTTAAGAGCTGGCCAGTCTCACTTCAGTCATACAGTTCTTAAGAATCCTCAGTAAATGCAATATTGCTACTATAGTATTTGGGGGAAGAGGCCAAGCACAAAACCGAGAGGTGGGTGAGCTGGCTCTGAACAGCCAGAATGATATTGTAATTATGTTTTATGTAGCTCTTTCTTTAGAAATAAATGTGATTGTTTAATTTCAAAATTATTTCACTAGAGCATTTCCTAATGTGAGAAAAAGGAAAGGCTTACCTCTAATAGCACAGAGTTAATGATGGGGTTAAGAACCTCTGCCTTCATATTGCTCTGTAAACCAGAAAAACAGAATGAAATGCCAGGGCAAGAAATACATTTAACAGAAATATGCTGACATCTGAGAAGTGGGCTTACAAATTCTGTATAAGTCTTGCTGAATCTTATTGAGACTGTTTATCACAGTATTCCTGATAACTCTGTCTACACTTAACAGGCACTCCAGCAGATCCTATGTAGTTCTGTCACTGAGTGCAATGAACTAAGATGGGCTCCAGGGTTTTACTTTTTCATTATTTCATGTACCAGAGAGTTTCAAATTGCCTGCTTTCCTATGGAAGTGAGATGTACGATGACATTGTCTGTCAGTGCCCTTTTCATTCCCTCCTCCCCCCCCCCGCCCCAAGTTTTTAACCTCTTGCTCATTTTCAAGGACACAAGAGGGAAAAATACAGGTCAGAAGGGAAATGAAGTTGTTACAAGTTTCACAAATACTTAGAGGAAAGGAAAGGTCCCGATTTGCCTATAGAAGGCCAAATGTGTGAAAATGAGGTGTCCACACTGGAGGCGATGTATGCTGAGCTGGACGATCACTGGACGTACATGCTGGACCTCAGCATACGCAGCACTTTTCTCAACCACCAGATAGGAATAAAGATGTGTGCAACCAGCAGTGACACTATTAGAGGCTAGAAACCTGAGATCTGTGAGCTCCTCTGCTTTTTAAAATGACAAAAGTTCTGGTTTTTTCCTCTCCCTGTTGTTTGCACTGTGTTTTTTTTGGAGCAACAGGACCCTCCAGCAAGAGTCGCTTTCCTTCTGAGCACCGAACAGGGGATTTTATTAGCACAAAGGAAACACAATACTGATTAATTTAACTGAAGGATTTCCACTCACCACACTTTGTGGCTTTCAGGTTAAAAATGTAAAGAAACATGAAATGCCTTAATTTTAGTTCGGAGAAAGATGGCAGAAGAAAGGGAAGGTGGATAGAGAAAAGAAGAGCAATTTTATTGCCAATTACTAGAGAAACCATTACAAAGTGCACCGTTTGGTTGATTGTCAATAAACTGAAACAGACAGGGAGCAGTATCAATTAAATGCTATTGACTGTATGAACCAGTAAGTTGAAGTTTGAAAGAAATCTTGCGTGGCAAGCAAAGCTGTTACTTCTCTCACATAGAGACACTGCCAGCATTACAGCCTGTGTGCACAGGCAGCAGCACTACAAGCAACATCGGAGTTGTACAGATGCAGCTGTAGGGATGCCATTACATTTGAAATAAACACTGTTTTCTGTTCTAACTCATTCTGCAGTTTCCCATGAGTTAATGCTCTTTGCAGGATACTAGAGCGTGTGTGTGTGTGAACCCGGGTGTTGTCAGCAGTTTAAGGAGGAAGTTGAACCACTTGCAGGGACATGCGGCAAGATACAGATTTTCCGCAGCCCTCTGTGACAGCTGCTCCTTAGTTCCCTACTGATCGCGCCAAGCAGGAGGCCCACATCTTCCTCAAAAAGCTTACAGGATTGAGACAGCACATAAAAGATCACCAGACTGCCCTACTAAAACTCTCTTCTAGAGAGTATCTTGGCAGTGGTAAATGTTTTTGTGCTCAGTTTCTCGTGTGTTCACACAAACATCCACAAAAATATTGTGGTCCTAAAAAAACAGGTACAGAGTTAGTAAGAACAAAAGCTCGTGCAAAGCTTACGAAAGTTGAAGTTTCCAATTTTCTGAGCTGGGCTAGCTTAATATTTAATGTGCAATTTATTTTCATAGGTTTGTGCATGATTTATTACAAGCATCACAGAAAGATATGCTAAAATACGTTCCCAAAATGCAAAATAAGCAGTTTCTCCCAGGGTACTGGGAAGCAATGTAAATTATTCAGAATACAAGCAAACCAATAGATCATGTTCTCTACAAATAACTCTGATTTTTTTTTTTCAGAGATGTGCTGGTAGAGCTCATGGGAGAACTGGCAAAAATTTCCTTTGATGTGCATTCACACTTCCACGGAGTAATCTGAAGAGCCAGAGTTTGTTTCTCTCTGACATTTACAGAACAATTTCAGCAACAGCACAAGTTTTGCCTCTGGATCCTGCTAGAATACTCAGATCCCAATCACCTTTGAAACACCTTGAAAGGCAAGGTTTCTAGACATGTTCACGGATAAATGGAAGTTCCTGAATGAGATACAAGACAGAATGGGTTTTTTTTGAGACTGATGACCAAACAGACATTCTGATCTCTTAAACCTTTTGAAAACACAGTGGTCTTAGGCCAGGGGATACAGCAAAGGCTAAGAAGACAGCTTGTGAAAACATCTTAAAGTACTGCAAGTGTTACGTGTTAATGGCTTTTACACAAATGCATTCAAAAGGCATAGGCTGAGTAGAGGAAAATGTGGGACTTCAAATGTGAGGCCATTTCAGTATGAGAAGGTAAGTGCTGAGTGGTAATCAGGAGAAACAGGAAATGGTGTCTGGATTAAGAGATGTTTTAGAAGACAGGAGACACACTGCAGACTAGAAAAGCTAAGAAACTTTTCTCTGGAACAAGGAATCTGCTGTAAAAATCTTGATCTAAGGGAAGAAGTGCCCTCTGTGCTGATACCTCATGTAAAGCCAACAGTGTCAGGCGACAATTTGTGTTTCAGGAAGTGAACTATGTTAAAAAAAGCCCAAATGCTCCAGAAAATGCAATGATCTTACCCCAGCTGCTGTTAAAGAATCAGAAAACTTCTTTGATAAACAGGAAACTTCATTGCACATGGCAGTTGTTAAACTGGTTAAAAGGGAAAAAAAAAAAAGAGACGAATGTAAAAATACATCTTTGTCCTGACAATGGATGAAAACTCTATGACTGTCCCAGGCACAAACTTCATCTCTGAAGCCAAAAGTGTTCTTAAGGCAATTTTGCTTTCAGTAATTTAAAAAATGTTCTTGGGTTGACCTTGTCTATTGTATGGGTTTGATGTTCTTCCACTGGAAAATCCGTTGCTGACTGTAGCAGCAACAATGTCATGTTGGCTCAAACACTACTCTTTTTTCATAGGGCAATATTTGAATTTGTTTAATTCTCAGCTTCTGATTTAACTATTGTTTTTATGACAACTGGAGTAACACAGGTCCTAAAATGCTGTTGGAAATAAATTAAACTTTAATGAGAACAGTGAGAAGTTTCCTGTCTAAGCGATAAAACATCTACTCAGTACCAAAAGAGGAACTCCCTTTGTGGTTAAAATAAAGAGAACATGGAGATCTAGCTCTGTTCCTAGATTTTTCACTGCTTTGCTAAACATTCACATGTGCATCATGTAGAACAATATCCTGGAAGACAGTGCACCGTTACTTCAGCAGTAATTCTGAAAGATTCTTGTTCAAGTTTTAGACTGAATTGTAGACTTTGCTATTGTTACTAGGATTCTTAAGGATAAACATTTGCTTAAATGCTTTACTTACCTAGGACTCAAGTGTTTACAACATCTTAACAGCAAAACCCACTGAAATCAGTAAAATCTGTTACTACAGAGAGCTTGAGACCTGAATTTTGAGTCCCGTTAGCTAAACTGGCTTCTTTTGTTCATGTGCGTTTTGTCGTGTTTTACTACAAAGCTGCTGACAAATGTGGTCTTATTGTTTGGAGCTGCAGACTGATTTTTGTCCATTTCTGGCAGATAAACGGTAGATAGTGAAACTCTATTAACAAATAAGAGGACTGCACTGTGCACTCTAGAAGCAAATTCTATATATGCTAGCACAGTATTTTTTGCATAATAGCAAATTCTGTATTTGCTAGCACAGTGTCTTTTGCAGAGGGAACAGGGGATGCAGCCCAAATTAGCATGTATATTTACTTTCAGCCTCCTAACAGGTCATGTGCTGTAAACACACATACACAAGCCACATCTCACACAATGACAGGTAGCCTATGAAACTTGATTACATGAGCAAATACAGCATCAGGACCCCTAAAACCAGTGCTGCTTGTGGATCCATGAACTTACTGTGCCTTCAAGTGACAAATGCTGACCAGTTTTAGGCAAATGTCCAATGTTCATATATTAAGTACATAACACTCACCTTGTCAGTACTTTTGCTTGATCTTCTGCTGTTTTTTCTACTTCTTGCCCATGTAGAATTAATTCTGCTACTTTATGAAGCTGTTCAATACAACGAGCAGTTACCTCAGCCAGGCTTTCAATGGACAACATGTAGATTTCCTTAAATTAAAAAAAGAAATATGCACAGATTATAAAATACAGATCTTAAGACTCATCCTGAAAAGATGAGCCTACCATTTATTTGGATAGGAACTAGGTCAGGCTCTTGGATTTTCTAACATGGCACTTTTAAACCCAGTCCTAACAAATACAAAGATCCTTTAACTCTAGAATAAGTCATAATTACTTTCATATGGAGCCCGAAGTATTGAGTCATCCCTCAGATGAATCTCCAGAGCAGAAAGGGATAATACTCCCAATAGAAGGGGCTTGTATCAGCAATGATAAAAAATTCTACCTAGCCCTGTGGCGTTAAAGCATTCACAAGCTGCTGTCAGCTGGAAATCTGCACTCCCATAGGTATCTGTTATACACACAGTGTAAGAGTCTCCTCTTTTGCACCTTTTTGCAAGGAAGTGTAGCAGATAAATTCTTTACTACACAAAGATACCAATCACATTAAACACTGCTACAATACAGTGTAAAAAAGTTCACAGCTAACCATATCAGCAAGGGAGTTTGTGTGAACAGACAGGATATTTTTAGCCTTAAGGGCTATCTTTCACAAAGAGAACAAACACTTGGGAGTTGCCTAAACAATATTTGTGGTTTGTCTGTGATTTTGACTGCTTAAGGGTGTTTAAATAAAGTTTGGGATCTTTTTTTCCATGTATTGTCCCTAGGAGAAAGAGATGCCAAGGAATGCCGAGATGTCATTTTCAGTGTGCTTTGGACGTCACACCTGAGACTACCTCAGCTTCACGTCGTGCATCCTTCACGTTATGTAAACACACACACACTCACAAAAACATAGATATAAAAATGAAAAAGAATGCAATAAGCAGAAGACCTGCATGGGAATAAGCTAACAACAAAAATACTTTTGCAGCTTATTTTCCTATTGGATCTACAGTGAATAGTTACATATTAATATCTCTTGATACTTCCATGAGTTTAAAAAAATCATAGAATCACAGAATGGTAGGGTTGGAAGGGACCTTTAGAGATCATCTATTCCAACTCCCTTGCAGAAGCAGGTTCACCTAGATCAGGTCACATAAGAATGAACATAAACCAACACACAAAGATAAAGAAGTAATCTTACCAAGCAAGTTATGACAATTTGCTTAATTGAACTTATTCTCCAAAAGCTATTTTACCTCCACTGTTCTGTTTTTATTTACTTCTGGTTTATCACCATCATTTTTATCTTCTTTTTCAGTCTTCTCTTCACCAGGTTCTCCAGGTTTTTCTTTTAGCTTTTCTTCTGTGTCTACTGGGGTGGAAAAATTGGCTTCTTCCAGCCATTCGTGAGCTTTTTTCCTGGCCTGCCAAACAGAGAACCCAAGCCCAAAATTCAGTTAAAACAGAGACTATCAAATTATGTTCCCTAACTTTAAATAAGAATACTTTCAACTACTTCCTTTTACATTCAGAAGTTCAAACAAATCAAGTCTCTGTGTTAAGACCAAAGTTGCAAGTATTTCAGTTTTAATAGGTATCTTTCACAGGAATTTACACAGAAATAATTTTCCCAAGTAAAAAAATAAGAAAGTGCTATTAAAAAAAAATAATCAGAGACTTAAGAGAAATGTACTAAATCCTTAAAGTGAAAATAAAGAGAAAATCACTGCTATCTTCTGCTGCCTTCCCAGGCCTGAAAGTAGATTAGAATGGAACAGCCTTGAAGTTTTATACAACTTCAGATTACTGTTACGGTTAGTGGGAAATTTTTGGTGTCTCTTTTTTAACATAAATCAAAATATGTTCAGACCTAAGCCTAAGCCAGTTAGCCCATGGTCAGTCTATGTAGCTGGACAAATAAACATCCACCAGAGCATAGCAGGTGAATCACCTTTACACGGATGATAGCACAAATGTCATGTGATGGGACTAGCTTCTAGCCATGTAACTTTTAGATGACTGAAGTTAGATGAGACAAATCCAAGACTTAGCTTCTAGCTAAAGCTCTGGGGAAGTCCCTCAGAAGAATAAACATGATGAGCAAGAAAAATAACTCAGAATCTGCCCTTTGTTCCCAGTACATAAATCTGCTGTGCTCATCAGCTCTGTTCTGCTGAGACATCCCTGGTTCAAGGCTTTCTAACATGGCCCATCGTGCTACCTAGTCATTGCAACTGTGCTGCCTTACTAAACTCACTTCTGCTATGAAAGCTTTTCTATATTCATGGTGTTAGTCTCACCCTCTTGTACTTTCCTTTCTGAACCCTCTGAATGGAGTTAGGTACTGCTCTGTCAGTTTGAGAACAAAGCCCCCCCTCTCCATCTTTGCCCAAGAAACAGAGGGCAGCTCGCTAACAAGTGCTAACCTTATTAAGCTTGTCAGGAGTAGCAGCAACGTGCAATTCAAACAGCAGTTCAGTGAGCATGCTGACAAACTCTTCCCCCATATCTGCTGCAAGAAAAAACAAGACAATTTTTGTTAGAGTGTTATTACTACAATATTTTACACAATCAACTACAGCCAAATACCTTCCCCAAGCACTCGAGAAACAGCAACAGTAATACAAGGAAGGGGAGTGTGTGTGTGCGCGCATATGCTTAAAGAGAAGAACAAGCAACAGAGATACCTGACCAACTAGAAACACCAGTGTTATACTCTGCCTGCTCCTTCCACCACATGCTAAATCCCAAGTTTCACCAAAACAGGCAAGGGGAAAAGCAGCTCCATGGTCCTTTAGTTATCTTAGAAAAAAACATGACCCACAAAATAACCAAAGAAGAGATACCAATCCTTCAATCCAAGGAGTGAAAACTGCAGTAGGGCCAGATATAAGTAAGTGTCAGAGGAAACATACAGTAAATCATGTTCTCTAGTGCTCTCTCTGCAAACCACAGCTGAGAGGTGTGTTTCCTTTCTAAGACTAAGCTTTGCTTAAATGAAGAATGTCTCTTGTTCTGCTTTGGAGTATAGAGCCTTAAATAGTCTGCACTTTTACTTCACAAGATTTATCAGCAAAGACACATATCACTAGTATTTGAACTCCACCTTTATAATATTTATTGCATTGATTACTTGCAGTTGCCATATTCTAACACACTCTAAGTTCCTAAAAGTTGGTATTTTTGTTGGTTCAGTTCCTCTGCATTGACTGAGTTTGGAATTTTCTTTAACATTTCCTGGTGGAATATACAAAATCCATTTTTTTTTTTTCCTGATGACACTGAAAGATCAAAATCCCTATACCGAGCCTGATAAAAGTCCAGTTAGTCCAAAAATGAATTTCATTTCATCAGCAATGTCTTGCTGCATTCCTAATTTTTTAGGAATGTATTAGGTAGGGACAGTTTTTCTCTTTTTATGGGAATCTTCCATACTGGGCTTCTAAATGGAGGGCCATTACTCTCCAGTGAGCTTGGGGATTTTGGTAGAACTGTTCACAGTCCACAACACTTTGCAATATATGTGAAGGTGATGGAATCTGACATTCTAATTACACTGTCCTAGAGCAAAGGACATCTCACCATTGCTTGTAAAGAGGGTGCCCATCTTTACTGCTATACAGTAAATTAATATTTAGCACGAAGAACTCTTCATGTGTTAATGATGAAGAGACCGAGCTTTCTTAACAGCAGGGCAACAGGTCAAGAAGATTGTATTCTGAGTTCATTTGGCAATAGGATTCTCAGGTTTTGCAATACAGCACTTCCTGGATACACTGAATTCACTTGTTCTTAAAACAATGCCAAACTGTTTTCTAAATTGCAGTGTGCTGAGAACTGATAAACTGTTCACTGGGTCAATGAAAAATTACCCAAATTGCTGATAACTGGCATATTCAACTTGGTAGTCATTTTGGTTTTTGTCTCCCTTAACCTCACATATGATTTTTTTTGTTAATGGCTTTCAAAATGTAGGCAAAGCTACTTTTTCAGATATTCTCCTCTCATTTCATAAACAAATCAAGCTGCAGTGAGAAACACACAAGAGGGTTGCATAAAGTGAGAGGAAACACCAGATACAGGGGTATGCATTTTGCTTTCTCCTACTTGTGTCAGAAAATACCTTACCTTTCATATTGATTTTGTACTTATCTGACTGTTAGCAAAGATACAAAAACTATGCCTCCAGTTTCGAAGTTGACAAGACTAAAGCCTAGCTCTAATCATTTCCCAAAAGATCCCTGCAGTAATTTCTCCTGTGTAGGGCTGAAAGTGTTCAGGGTAGAAACTAAAAGCAGCAGTAACAACTCTGAACGAGATCCTGAGAGTCTAGGGTGAGAAGTATTCCTAAGAGTTTACATAAAACAAATGGCCACACTTTTCAAACACTTGAAAGCAAAGTACTGGTCTTCTTCCCAGACAGTACTTTTTTTCTGAATGTATATAGCACTGACAAATGACATCATGTAAATAACATGACTGATGACAAGAAAGTGGTAACAAATCAGCAGTAAGTGATAGCTAACTTGTTTTCAAACACTGCACACTGTCCAGATGTGATTTAACATTTTCAAACACCATTAGTTGATCTGTCTTTTGTAGAGGGGTGGATTCTATACATTAAGGAAAAAAACCTCAAGTTTTAAAGAGCTAGGAAGCACAAATCAAAATCTTCCTGAAGGTAAGTTAATTGTAGGTCCAAACTGTTTAGTAAGCAGGATTAAAACTCAAATCTCCTCCAGTGAATTTAACACAGACTGCTATCTCTTGCTAGATTCACTATCTTAGGTAAAAATACGGCATTTTGTATAAAAACCACAATAGTAAAAGAACATATGGCTTACTGACCTGATTTTTTAAGTGTAAAACTTACTCATTGTTTAACAGGACTGTAATTGTATTAACTACCTTGAGCTAAGAACACAAACTACAATGAAGCTTATTTGTAACAAGACATGAGCTGCATTCAATCCTGATTGGTTTAACCTGTTGTTAAATGTTACTGTCTATCTATGCTGGATGCCAAACAATGTTTACAATTTTGGTAACATTAAACACAGATCATTTTAGAATCATAGAACAGAATCACAGAATTGCTGTGGTTGGAAAAGACCGTCATCAAGTCCAATCACTAACCTCACATTGCCAAGCCTGTCACTAAACAAAACCACAACGCTCAGCACCTCATCTATGCCTCTTTTGAATATTTCCAGGGATGGTGACTCCGTCACCTCCCTGGGCAGCCCGTTCCCATGCCTAATAACCCTCTCAGTGAAAAAGTTCTTCCTAAACTTCCCCTGGCACAACTTGAGCCTATTTCCTCCTGTCCTCTCATTCGTTACTAGAGAGAAGAGATCGACCCCCACCTCACGACAACTCCCCTTCGGGCAGTTGTAGAGAGTGATCGTATCTCTTCTCAGCCTTCTCTAGGCTAAACATCCCCAGCTCCTTCAGCCTCTCCTCGTAAGATCTGTTCTCTAGACCCCTCACCAGCTTTGTTGCCCATTTCTGGACACACTCCAGTACCATAACGTCCTTCTAGAACTGAACATAATGTCCTAGAACTGAACACAACTGAACACGGTATTTGAAGTGTGGCCCCACCAGGACCGAGTACAAAGTGACAATCACTTCCCTGGCGCTGCTGTTCACACTATTTCTGATACAAGCCAGGATGCCACTGTCCTTCTTGGCCACCTGGGCACACTGCTGGTTCATGTTCAGCTGGCTGTTGATTAACACCTCCAGATCCTTTTCCACAAGATAGCTCTCAAGCTACCCTGCCCTGAGTATTTCTTACTGTGAATACTAATTATGCCACAAAAATATACTTAAGGTCCCCACGTGTAATTTCAGGTAAACAATTACAGTTTAGAAAAAAACCACGAACAAACAACTCCAACCTGTACCCTAAAAGACCAAGTGTGCTCCTAGAAGAATACCTAGCCAAGCCTATCCAAAAGCAAACTTATTTGTAAAATGTGAGCAGATACTAAATGTAGCCAATAGCAAGTCACTGGAATCCAACTTATATTATTTCAAGACTGGCAAACTGAACTATCAATGAAACACTAACTGCTCAGTAGAACTGTGCTCCCTGAGGGGAACCATGGTCCATGAGACATGCAAATCACATATAACACTACATGGAAAGGTGCTGGATATTGTCCTTATCTAAAAACAGCAGACAATTGTCATGCAAAGGCCTGTTAATAGAATTCTCTAAGTTTTACTTTTTAGGTTTTATGTGTTTGCTGCATAAATGCACTTTATAAAATCCTGTACATCAAGAAATTCAGGAAAAAGTCTGCTTTTCCTGACCAAAGAGGACCGTAAGATGCCTTCATTCACTCTGACAAGTTTTCAATGAAGGTAACACATTTTTGTGAGTAGGAAAGGTAGCCAGACTAGGTCACTGTCTAGCAGAGATGTATCAAAGCACTGTATGTTGTTAAGAGCACTATCAGTGCAGTGTTGCATGTACTGCAGGTTATGGGTAAAAGGCTGAAGAGAAAGTAAAAGGCCATGTGTCCCAGTTTAGGAGTCTGACCACAGAATTGTAGGCTCAGCCCTAACATAAAGCTACTTTGAGAAGTGATTAACATTTCTGTTCTTCTGGTGTCCTCCGGTGGAAGTAAAATCCATCCAACCAAATTTGTCATTAAAAGGAATTAATCTGTAGTTCAACTACTAGTAAGTGTTGAGCCTGAATGCACTAGAGGATGTGAATCATTTTGAACTGCAGCCTTAAGTAACACCCATTCAGCTGTAAGGTGGAGAGAACATGTGTGTGGTTATTATTTCTGCTATCACAGAGAGGAGGACATTTCACGGCTGACTGGTTTGCTTTTGCAGGGGAAAACCTGCAACATGCTCTGATATGGTCTTTTTTTTTTCCAGGTGCACATTGCCTTGGTTCCACTCTATTTAAACAGCGAGTTGCTGTTTCTAGGAGCATGGCCAGCACTTGTGCTTCACTGGAAAAAGAGGACTTCTGACTACCAGAGAAAACAGGACTTAGTGCAAGAAACAGAGCTTTTCCTGGGGGCTAGTTTCGAAGCAAGGAACTATTTCCAACAGAAACACAGGGAACAACAGGTATCACGTGAGTTCTCAATCTTAAGCAGGTAATGCACATCCTCAACTTCTATTTTGCGCAACTCCACAGAGGAATGTGGGGGTTTTAATAGTAACAAGGAAATGAACAACGGTGCAAAACCCCACCATACTTTACACTGAACACTCACTGAATACCACTGAGAATAATCAATAAGATCCCTATAAGAGACATTAGGCACCCTGAGTAAGCACTGCTAGAAAGAGCAGTCTTGAGCAGAAAAGACTTTCCAGTTAGAATGTGTAGATGGTAACAGTTTTCCTAACTTTTCTGAATGCTAGAGAAATCATACCTCACCATCGTGCAACATGTGGGTTTTATGGACAAAGCACTCCTGAAAAGACCAGGACAATGTGGAAAAAGTATCTTTTTTTTCTTTGTTTGGTGTGGACCTCACAGGCCTGGAGATGTGAACTAGGGGGGCTTTAGGCTACCTTCATATCCTTCTGTTCTCAGCTTACTCTGGGAATGACAGAATTCCTGACCTCTTTAAGACATCTATTAGTTTGCCCCTAACCAAGGCACCCATCCATTTTATTGTGAGCTAGTCTATAGACTGTCATGCCAGCCCTGTTCTCTTCAACACTGTGTGCTGTGTCACAGTTATGGCAGGCTCCTGCTGCTGTAACACACTCCACACACCACCAAAGCAACATCTAGAAAGCACCTTTGCCATGATGTTTCAGAGTGACTTTTCTTCAGAAAGTTCGGGTGCTTCAGTCTCTTTATTACACTGTAGTCTTTTTCCTGTCTAACAAGGGAACGTGCAAAGTGAGGATGAAGCTGGTAAACAGGAAAGCATTGCTTAATAGGCCAAAACTTTCAGATGACACAATGTCATAAATAGATTCTGTAAGAAAACCTCAGTCATCCAGGTAATTATTTTCCCTCAGCTTTGTTTTGCTTTCACTAATGATATATGATGATGTATTTTCTATACCTTCACACTTCAATTACCATATAAATTCAAAATTAGGCATTGATCAGCTTCCACAACTTTGAGTATTAATTTTAGTGACTACCATATGAAGAATATTAGGACATAAAAAATTACAGTTTGGATTGTAATTGTTTTAATTACTATATACAGAAGCAACAATTATTCATATGGGTAAGTCTCTGTATTTCTAATTACCTTTCTGTGCCTGCACCACTTCATCATCTGATTCCTTCGGAAGAAAAATCTCTTTAATAGCAATTAAATCATTTTTCACAGACTCCAGCTGCTCTCCAGTAAGTGTTGCTAAATATGACTGAATCTGTAAAAGAAAGGGACAGTAAGTATTCCTAACAAAGACAGAGCATTTCTTAAATGCTAACTTAGAGCCTGATAACAAAATAACATAAGAAATGCTCAAATCTCATCTCTAGCCTTCTAATATAGACACATTTTTAACTCTCATGAACAAAATTTCTTGAAAATCACAAAAATTACACCAGTCTTGCAAGCTCATCAGCACTCTAACTTCTCCAAGAATGTTAGTTTTGATTTATACCATATATGCTTTAATTGCAAACTGTAATAAGCATTTTGGGATGGCTTGGATGAAGACAGCAAGCAAAAAAAGAGCACAGGCAGAATTCATGGTTGGTCTGAGCACTCACAGAAGAGCTGGAAAAGGAAGCCTGTTTACCCCCTTCCAATTTGCAACCAAAATTACTGACAGTCTACCAGTTCTGAAGAATGAATTCACAGGTCTTTGCATGTCTCGGGCATCTGCAAGTCCCTGCATAAATAACAGGGTGGCACCTAAGAGGGATAGAAACAGATTCTTCAAGTCAGCGTTGGTTTGTGCTGCAGTCATATGGCGTTAATCCCAGGATTGCACTCTCTGCCCATGGAAGCCAAGAGAAAAGCCTTCTCTCCCCCTGAGACAGAAATATACTTTTAGGTTTCTTGCAAGGATTTTTTTTTTTTAAGCTTGCTTGACAGACATGCAGGCTGGCTCAGTGAGAGACTGGTGAAAGGTGTTATTTTCTTCCATTCCTCTTCAATATGTGCAGCTTATATGCTCAGGGTTAAAAGTAAGATAAAACTGGGAGACCCAGCTCTGGCTGTGAAGGACTATCCCTCTCTGCAGCATTATCCATTTCACAGGAATAACTGAGAGCCTTTTTTAATTGAAACATTTAAAAGAAAAGCTTAAAAGGATTTTAAGATCCCTGCTATTAGAAGCAAAAGGACGTTAACAATGCCTTCAGTCTCTCTTGCATTCCTCCTGTGGATTTTGGGCTGCTATACAGGTCTCAGGCTTACAAGACTGTATTTTGTGTGTGTGTGCGTGTGTGTGTACGCTCGTGTGTGCAATTGGAATATTTATCAGGGAATTGGACTTGTTGAGTCCAATAGTTGCATTCAATCCTGCTGAGGCAGGTAGGCCTATGAACAAGGAGTTGTCTAAGATATAACGTGAAGCACATCAGAGACCTCACTGTAAATACCTGCATGTGTCTGTCTTACCTTGTGGTATTTCACAGTAGTAGAAAAACAGTGTTGACACACACAATTAACCTAAACTTGTTTTCTCTTTATCTCTTTCCTGTTTGGTGGGTTGGTTGGGGTTTTGTTTTTTTTTCCCAAAAGCAGGCCCTTGAACCTTACATGTGGGTTTTGAATTTATAATTTTTTATGTAGACATAATTGCAAAAAATAAAACCAAAATGGACAGTATGTACCTGGCTGTTATTAATTTAACCTTTTTTTAGTTGTCAGAGCAAATAAAACATTAAAAAAAAAAAGTTGGTTATTCTTATTAAAGATAGCCCAGAGGGCAAGAAGTGCTACAACAACAACAAAGAGGAAAAGTATTGTGAGAAATCTATTCAGAAAATTGTTTCAGTACATAATACCACTGCTGGGAATCTAAAAAAATTCTGTTATCTACTGTCTGATGTCTACTGAGCCACTCGCAGTCAATTGACAGCTGAAATTAAAAAATGTATTTATATTTATAGTCATATAAATTTATAATTATTTATAAATAATAATTTATATAAATAATATTTTATATTTATAGTCATATTACAAGAAGTGCAGAGTCTTGCACCTCGGGAAGAACAACCCCATGCACCAGTACAGGGTGGGGATTGATCTGATGGAGAGCAGCTCTGCAGAGAGAGACCTGGGAGTGCTGGTTGACAGTAAACTAACCATGAGCCAGCAATGTGCCCTCGTGGCCAAGAAGGCCAATGGCATCCTGAGATGCATCAAAAAGATGCATCATCGGTGGCCAGCAGATCAAGGGAGGTTCTCTTCCCCCTCTCCTCTGCCCTGGTGAGGCCTCATCTGGAGTCCTGTGTCCAGTTCTGGGCTCCCCAGCTCAAGAGGGACAGAGAACTTCTGGAGAGAGTCCAGCACAGGGCCACCAAGATGATCAGGGGACTGGAGCATCTTCCTTATGACAGAAAGGCTGTGGGAACTGGGGCTGTTTAGCTTGCAGGAGACTGAGGAGGGAATCTCATTAATATTTACAAGTGTTTGAAAGGTGCATGTCAAGGGGATGGGGCAGCCCTTTTTTTTTCTGCAGTGTCCAGAGACAGGACAAGGGGTAATGGACAAAAGCTGGAAGAGAACATGTTCCACTTAAAGATAAACTTCTTTACTGTGAGGGTGAGGGAGCCCTGGCACAGGCTGCCCAGGGAGGTTGTAGAGTCTCCTTCTCTGGAGGTTTTCTAAGCTCACTTGGACACATTCCTGTGTTACATGATCTAGGTGGACGTGCTTTGGCAGGTGGGTTGGACTGGATGATCTGTTAAGGTCTTTTCCAAACCCTACCATTCTGTGATTCTGTGATTTATCACACAGGCCTTAGTTACATTAATGTGTTCTTCAAAGAGGCATTTTTATACTTCCAGTAACAATACCTTGAGTTAGTTTTACATAACTTAAAAACTAACACAATAAAGAAGGCTCAGGAATTGAATAAGTAATCTGGAATTCATTTTAATTCACTAGCCTCTGAGTGTAGTAGGGCTGGAATTCCTGAATGTGACGGTGCCTGGTACACAATTAAAAAACTCCAACGTTCTTGCAGATTCTGAGAAGACATCTGCATAGTGTCACAAGCTGAAAACCACACAAGTACTAACAAAAATAACTTTTGTTTAAGAAGTTGTTTGTTTTGAGTTAATCTTAAGAGTTAAATTTTAAGTGTACTGAGATTGATTTCCTGAAGACAAGGCCCTGCCCACGGGATCAATCCAGCTTTCTCTGAAGTTGATGGAAAACTCACTGTTCATTCTATATGCGTCTGCTGAGTTAAATTAGTGTAAAGATCCATTCTTTATTAACCATTTTGTTTTATGCTGTCTGCATACTGTACCTGAGCTTCACTTTCATTTGACAGGATTTCCAGAGCTTCAAGATGAGACAAACCTTGGAATTCATCAAAAAGTAGTCCATAGTGTGCTGTTCTTTCAACTGTTACTTGCTGGGCCCTCCTCTGTTTCTCTTTTTCCTTGGCTTCTCGCAACAGCTGCAAAAATATACATCATTCCTGTTGTTTTATTGGTAGTGTTGTAGGTATGACAGATTTTACTACTTTCTGATTCTGCTTGTGTAGGAAGTAGTAATAAAATTTGGGACTATATCACACCTTCAGAGCTGAAATATCCAACTTCGTTTTTGATAAACTCCTCTAATAAAATATTTAAGTAGTACCCTAAGCGTGGTTTTTCCCAGTGGTAATTGCTAACCATCTTTTATTTTTAAAAAAAAAACCAAATAATGTTTGGTTTTCTTATGTTCTCAAAAGTGATGTCAGCCAAAATCACAATGAAAGAAAATAAAAAAGGACCGTTTCAAACACAGCCTTAAAGAGTCACGCAATCCATTTCACAGACCACAAAATGGGAAGAACAGTATTTTCAGGACCTACTTGCAGAGATAATGCCCTTACACAAATATTTCCTCTAAAATATTTTTGGCTGAATTTATGTGACAGCAGGATTGACAAAAGGGATTGGCCTAATACGGTACGACTGAAGATGGGGCAGAGCTATGCTCCATATACTTGGGGATATTTTGCACTGATCCTCTTACATCCTTCTGTTAGTGTAGAGGCACAGAATAGTGTATAGAATAGTATCTTCTATTCTTTCCTTCAGTTTCCAGGTAGGAATGACCTCTTGAATGAATGTGCAACAGTAAAGCTGGCAAATGCATCTGAACTGCATCTTAAGTCACAAATACACCTCTGAACACAGGTGAACTCTTGGCACTTAATGCTATTCCAGCATTCAAAATTTCCAAGATATAGATGGCAGATTTTTCAATTTCCACCTTCAAAAGATCACTCACAAAGTTTTAAAGGAAGCACGGTGTTAGCTGTGTTATGTGACTCATGAGAACTCATTTATGTCACTTTCTTCCTCAGATTTTATGTGTGACTTCATGCATATTGTTTAGGAAGGTGTTCTCAAAAGCTCATTTTAATCCAGTGAGCCTTAACAAGAGTTAAGTCTGTTATCAGTCTGTTCACATTTACATCAACAAACGCTTAAAGACAAAACATATTGTCAGAAGAAAAAATACCTTACTCCACTCTGCAAGGAAGTAAACATGTAGCAACATGAAAGCTTTTTTCAACATTTGTTGGTGTGCACAGCCTCCCTCCTCTCAGTGTATGGACAGCTAAAATATTTTTTCACTAGCCCTTATACTTCTGTTTTTATCAAGTCTCTGAACTATCAAACATATGAGTCACAACTGTGTAAGGCCACCATTAGTTGAGACAGATATTGGGATATACCTTCTCATAGCTTTAATTCTTAATGAAACATATATCATACATCAATATTACTCATTTCCAAAGACAGCAGTATAGTGATGTTTATGCTGGAAGATATTTATCTACAGCTGTTACAAAAACACCACCAATTTGTCTCCAGAGTGTAATGATTTACCACCACATATACTATTTTATTAACATCAGCTATTGCACACGTGATTATGCAGAAAGGATGATTTGCACATTATCTTTTGTGGTTCTGTGAAGAAGAATAAAGTGGAGCAAATATAAAGCATAATATTTATTTCCATAAGCTTAGCCAGTATCTACAGCAATAAATAAAGCCCGTCCCTGAGGCATATGAAATTCTGGAAAAAGAATCTGAAATTGCATTGACAGAGCTGTATTTAAATAAATCCAACCTGAGAGAGGGAAACTGTTCTTGCCATCAGCGTTTTGGTTCTCTTAAATCCAGGATCGCTTTCTGCAAGGACATTCATGGTTTTCTTCCCAATAAATTCCAAAGCATCTAAGCCTCCAGATAATACACTTTTCCCCTGTATAAAATAATGCAATGTGGTTATTTTCTTTCCACTTCATGCTAATGTGAACTGTACAGAGCATTGCTTTTGTCCACACCATTTTTGAACATTCAGGTCTCCAGATCTTCTATGCTTTAACTGACAATGGAATTGATACATTCACAGAATTCTTTTATTTTCTTCTCAAAAGGATTTCAAACAGAAAAAAAATTAACTATACAAACATTTCTAGTTAACTACAAGACTCACACTGGAGGAAATGTAACACTTGTTGCCAAAAAAAAAAAATTATTAATATTACCACTTCAATTTAATTGGAAGTGGCACCAAGTCCATGGGAACATATTTTAGATATTAATAATACAGAGCCAAAGTCCATCATGAACAGGACAACCCTGCCTTGTCTAACTGATTTGTAACATTTTGACACTTGTGATGACTCTGGAACTCTCTATCAAAACACAGCTTTTTTTTCTCTGTGTCTTCACACAAGAAAGCTTGAGAGGGACTTTTCAAAAGGTCATCTAGTGATAGAGCAAGGGGTAATGGCGTTAAACTGAAACAGAGTAGATTTAGATTAGATATAAGGAAAGCATTTTTCACCATGAGGGTCCTGAGGCATTGGAATAGGTTTCTCAAAGATGTTGTGGCTGCCCCATCCCTGGAAATGTTCAAGGCCAAGTTGGATGGGGCTTGGAGCAACCCTGGTAGGCAGGTTGCAAGTGGATGATCTTTCAAGTCCCTTCCAACTCAAACCATTCTAGGACTCTGTGATTCTCTGATTCATAGTAGCACCAGCCCTCACTCACATTTTCTTATGGACACTGAAGAATTTTCACTGGATGATGATTTCCATTTCAACCTGGATTACGCATCTGTCAAATACTCAAATGCTGATGGCACTGATACATAATGGAAAACCCTACCAAAGTCTCAAATGGCATTAGAGGAAACTTACTGAGACCTTAAGTAATTCTTTTTGTTTGGTGACACTCACCACTGTGGTATAGTAGCCACTGTACATTTGCATAAGAGCACAATTCTCTTCTTTGCAAATCTTATACAAAACTCAGGCAACCTTACTGGTGTCCAGCTCTCACAAGCTGCAGACGCTGTCGCAACAGACTCAAGAATAATCTACAGGATTCTCTTCTACTCCCAAAATATTTGATATTAGAGTGATGAGGCACTCAGAGTGAACCAGACGTGCACTGAAAAAGAATTGTCACTTTGTGAAACATGCCCAGTGGGGAGTTAGTCTATGTTTTTTTATCTGATGCTTAAATCCATGTTTTTTTATCTGATGCTTAAATCCTCACACAATTTCAAGAGAAACACCATACTGAAAAACTCAGAGGAAAGCATTTGCTATGGTAGTAACATGTAAACTATGTTGTGGAAGGAGATGACACAACAATTGTTTGGAAACAGTACGATATAGGATTTTGCAAAAGCTGAAGCACAAAAAAGGGTGAAGTGCAACACAGAGAAAATACACGGAGAGCGTAATGGGAAAGAACTGTGGATAAAAGATTTTGTCTCACCGAGTCTGCACTCAGACCAGCTTTTGGGAAGGCTGACACAAAATGAAAGACTAGACAGACAGGTGAAGGTAAAGGCCAGGGACTAACAATACAGAGTTTAGTAAAAGTACTGAAATTGGCAAATGGAGTATTTTCTTATTTTATCTGCCTTCAAAAAATAGAAATATTATCCTACTTTCTCTGGAAGGACTTCCTGTAAAAAAGTTAGACAACCATCAAAAATATTTCCCAAGAACTTGCAGATTCTATATAGTATAAGAGAAGACCATGTTTTTCACTGAAACTGGTGTCAAAGTACTAACTGACTTAGCTGTGTTTGACTTTTGGCTTTTTAAAATTCGATAGTTATTTTGCCATGGAAGACATTCTAACTAGACTTAAACCAGAACTGTTTTTACAAAGACCTGCGACTTAACAGAAGTGACCTACGGTGACATTGCACCTAAAAATGATGAAGAGTCACTAGAACAGAAAGCTAAAATGACTCACAGTGTTCTGTACAGCATTAGTGATAGCTGACAACATCCCACGAGATCCAGATGAAGGGGAAGAAGGAATATTCTCAGCAGAGCTTTGGTCTAGAGGATCTTCTGCTTCTAAAAAAAAAGATAAAAAAGGCAAGCTACAGCATACTTCCAACTCTACAAGTCACAAATTACAGTAAACTGCATTCTGTGACCAAAGTAGTAAAATTTTGTAAATTGGACTAATTTGGCAGCATCAAAGAGTTTTGTGCAATTTCAGTGAACTTGAACTCACGTGTAATTGATGTTTCAGCTACAGGAGGCTCTGCTGCTTCTGAACGTGCTGAACTTGCGTTATGAATTCCCAGAGTAGTTCCTGCTTTTTCCTTCACTGCTGTTATCCCATGACCTGCAGCAGAAGAGTATTTTAGAGTATATGACTTGAAAAGTTGTTACCAACAGTTCATTATATTCTTATACTGCACAAATGATGATGATCAGAATAACTGTTAAACTTGCCTCAATTGCTTAATCTTTTTCGAGGTTAATAATTCACTTGTCCTAATATATCCAGTATATGAACTGACTAGAAACGATAAAGCTCAAATAGAACACAAATGACAATGGATGTGACAAGTATAACTTGTTTCAGTGGCACACATAAGCTTACTTCCTTGCTTTTCAAAATGCTAAATATTCTATTACTATCAGTTTAAACAGTTCCAGTGGTAGCTGATCTCCTACAGAGATTTTATCACCTTATACCATGCATATGTGGTGACTCCCTCTCTAGTCAAATGGTCTAGTTTAATGTAAAGAATGTATGTGATAAGTGTTTTTATCTGAATAATGTCAACAGAATGGGACTGCTTTACTGCTTTTCTAAACACAGTTGATCCACAGCAGCAGATCCCATGGACAGGTAATACCCTGCTGTCAGATAAGGTGGCATTCCCGGGTAGTCAGCAGGAGGCAGTAACTTCCCGATCTGCATCAGATGGAGTTGAAAAACGCGGTCCTGCACATCAGCTGACATGCAATAAGTAAACAACCAGCCTGGTGAGCAGTATTTCTTTCCAACACAAAATGAAGTGGCTTCAGTGACCCCATTTAATTTTTTTCGTGTGCAGTTACAGTTACTGCTTCTCATGTAAAGCTAATCAATTTTAGCAGCAGGACAATACAGAGTGCTTTAACTGTCTTCCTAACTGCTTCTGAGAAGTATTAAAGACAATGTCACATTTCCTTGCTTTGTTCCCTTAAACTGAACTGTAAATAGATAAATGATTTCAGAAAAGGTATTAATACAGATGCTCAAGCACACATCTAAGGTGCAAACTCAAGCACAACGATTCATTAAATGTTGTCCATACTTTCCCACAATTTTGTGCACTTTCTATTAGAAAAGCTCAAAGTATCTTTTCTGAGTTATACTAACTATAGCAAAATAGCCAATCGTTTACTTTGAGGTGTACTGTTCTAACATATCCATATAAGTGTGTGTGTAGTCATACAACCATGCTTTTGAATATCTCATTAAACAAAGATGCAGCAAAACTATTTGAAATGGTGCAGGAAGATGGAAAGCATAGATTTACGATTCTCTGATTTCCAGATGTGTTGCACATCGGGTGCTCCATGAATTTAATAATAAATAGACTCAAGAAAACATAGGTGAAGCAGCACTACTGAAAGACATGAAAACCAGAGTATCTGGAGGTGAATGCAAAGAACAGATGTCTCCTATGAAACAGAGGAGCAGAAACGAGTGATTTTTTTATGTGACAGCTTAAGCTGCATGGGGTCCTGATGTTTTGCACTGAAAAAAAGAGACTAGGCACATAAAGTTCTAGCTTCATCCCATTGCCCCTCGTACCCGTGCCAGTTCTCCTGCTCACAGCTCTGTTACTTCTATTGATTTAATTTTTCTTAAGGACTTGCTAACAAAATATTAGTGTCCTCTAATTACACAAAAATTAAGTATGAACATTAAGCAAAAACTTCTTTTTAACAGTGTGAGAAAGTTATGGATTTTCAGAATAATTTCTTTTTTATTTTTGGTATCTAAACTTGTTTAATTATTTTTATACTCTGTACTTTGTTTCTCATAGTTTTGCAGACAAGCTTCTAACTCCAAGAAAAGGAAGCACACAGTTGCTGTACTGATATTTAGAGACTTTAAAAAAGGCAACGTTTTCAGGGCTGTGGTTACATGTGCTGAACTGGTAAGACAATATTTCAGGTCATATTTTCAAGAAAATATTTGCAGAACTGAGCTGTGTAGCATCTATGTTTGACTACAACAGTGAAAGGATGGGATGAGGAGACCACAACTGTTAGATACACACATAAAGCACAAACGCGTCAGAAGCACATGCTGGATTGGAAATAAAAAATATTTGTAATTTCAAAAGGCCCAGAAATAAAAGAGGTTATGGGAAATAAGCCTACATAGAGATAAAGGTGCACTTGTTTTGGTACACTGGGTTGTGGTAAAGCAACTCAGATGATGCCATAAACTTGGGAACATCTCCAATGCCTCCATTTACTGATCTGTAACAGCAGAGCTATGCAATGGGTATTGTTAGCTGCAGGCTTTTTGAAGAAAACATTATTTTTTCCCTGAGTTGTTGCTTTTGTTTTTCTTGCCTACAGCTTTCTTTTCTTTCTACTGGCTGGCAGTTTCAGCAGAATATTGTTGTTCATCTTGCTAGCTGGAAATTTTTGTTTGAAAAGGCCCTGCAAGGAGGACCTAAAAATGTGGCCTGCTTTTGAGTTTGCCTCATCTGCCCAAGGACAGACTACAGCGTTCACAAACACTTCAGTTAGATAATCCCCCTTCACCTGAGACTCTCTTATCTCCCCAGTTTAGTAGCTTTGGATTCCCTGCAGGGCTGAAAGAGACCTTTGGAGGGCAGTTCAGCACGTCTGAAATCTAACTGTGGAATCGCTGTCTGTACTCCCGGGCATCTGGACTCCCTGCTTCAGTGGTGCAGATGGGGAGGAAGAGATTTTGTCCTTGGCTAACACACAGTCTTTGTCACCTGTGTTGTACCACCAGGGTATTTCTGACCAACAATCAATCAAAATTTAGTCTGAATGAAGCTACATCTGTTTCAAGCTAAAGATGAAGATTGAGGCCTTAAATTAACATCTGACATTGACTGAGAAACTTAGGAACCTGAAGATGTCACTCCACTCTATGAACTATGGATACATGGAAAAGCCAGCTGTGCTCTGGTTTGGAACAGTAAAAAAACAGTAAAAATGGAGTTTGGGACTCCATTGCGCTTGCTTTGAAGCTATCCTATTTGCACTCCATTCACTGAAAGACTTTAGAAATATTCTCTGCCTTGTTAAAATAAAAACACAGGCCAGATTCTGACAACACCTGTGCTATCCAGTCTGTAAAACAGTAATAACTTTGGTTAAGCTAGTAAATGAGACTAGTTTCAGATCTCCTTATTGGTAAAAGGTTATAATAATATCAATAGGCATAAAGGCTACTACAACAGACTATTGCTTCTCAGTCTCTTCTAGATCACAAGCCCTTTATGGACACATTAAGAGACGAAACGGAACTGCCATCCTCAAAAGCACGTCCACAATTTCTTCAACTGTCACTTCCATTTATTATTCTTAAGAAGAAAGACTTGCATCAAGAAGAGTGTGTCCAGCAAGTCAAGGCAGGTTCTCCTCTCCCTTTACTCTACCCTGGTGAGGTCTCATCTGGAGTCCTGTGCCCAGTTCTGTGCTCCTCAGCTAAAGAGGGACAAGAGAACTTCANGTTGATCTGCTTCTGCAGAGGAGTTGCACTAGATGATTTCTAAAGGTCTCTTCCAACCCCTACCATTCTATGATTCTGTGAAAAAGGAGTTTGCACTTTACAGCAGCTATAAAGTGTTACTTAAAAAATAGCTGAGTGACCACCGTGTGATTTCAGGTCCCAAATAATTTCTCCCTTAATCAACTGAGTTTATGCAATGAAAAAAAAAGTTTTCTGAGGAGATTAACTGTCCTTTTTATCACCACATAAACTACAAGCATAACACTCTGCCTTTTTATATCATTCTTAATTTCACAACAGGGGAATAGTATCTACAGAGAATGGAAAAGACATTCACATCATTCCAATACTTCAGATTCCTATTACGTGCAGCATTTGCATTTCTGTTCCACTCAGACTACAATTTAAGCTCTGCAATGCTGATTACTGCACATTCCCAAACGTGATAATACCCAAGCTTATGAACACACTGATGTGTGAGTGACATTTCATTCTGTCATACTGAGTGACAAGGTTTTCAACAGACTAGGGAAAACTACAGCTGGTTGATATTTATGTGTGCTACTCCACCAGGTGAAGAACTAGATGAGGAATTTACACAAGCACAAAATAATCAAGAAAGCAGAATTTTAATTACAAGCAATGCACGAGAGAGATGCATTAAGCAGCCTTATGAATTTCAGAGACCATGTAAATTAAATACCTGGGTTCTATTTGTTATTACTTTTATTGTGTAAGAGGTGTTGACTGATGTTAGCCTTACCAATGGCACTAGCAATAAAAATCCACAAACTTACCTAGAGTGAAGCACATGCATATAGCATGATAGAGAACAGACTTTGCTTGGAAATGCAGCTTGCTGAGCACTTAAGCACCTTATGAATGCCATAGTTCATCCATGCAAACAATATAGCATATGAAAAGCAAGGCTTGTAGGAGAAGGTAGTAACTTTCATGAAGCAGATAACGTAGCTGGAAAAAAAACACCCAAACAGGCAAGCTTTCAAGTATAGAAGCTGTTTTTTAAAAAGGAAATCACAAGCTTCAAGTACAGACTAAGAATATATTTTACTTCACTGAAGTCCTGGGGGTAGAAGGTTTGCTGTTACAGCTAAACTGACCTAATGGCTTCTAGGTACTTCTATGGAAAGTTCTATTCTTTCCATGTTCCATATTTGTCTCTTCAGCTTGTCCTGGCATTCATCTCTATGCATTGATTTAAGGAACTTAAGAGGCAGAAAAGAGATTTTTTCATCCTCTAGCTTTATTGTGTCAGTTTAGTTTCCTGAATTGGATCACCCCGAACTCAGAGGAGTGTTAAGTGCTGGCCCAGGTACGAGGAGGAAACATGCACAGAAAACACAGATGCATGTTTCAGTGGCTATTAACCATTACATTGGCTTAGCTGCAATGGTACCTCACTGTTAAAGCAGAGTTATACCAACACTGTTACTTAAGGATTTGATGGTATAACTACTGATTTACTAAAAAAGTACAATTTAAAAGGAATGGGGTAAAATGGTGACAATAAGTACAAGTTGTGTCTCCAGATCACAGAGAGCCTGCTTCTCCCATCTCATCATCCCAGCAACTGCTTCCCTGGATCTACACCACAGTGGTTTCATAAAGGAGGGAAATCAAACTTCTCGCACCTTTTAAAAACAAAATTCACCTCATGAATGAGGCAGATTCAATAACTTTCTTAGTGTGACATCTAGTGTCAGACTAGATGTCTGACACGGTTCAGGCAGTGACTGCTACTCATCCAAAGGCATTACTGATTCTGCTGTGTAGATCAGTATCACACCTGCCTCGTGGTGAAGACCTTGATCCAAATAATGTCAGAATCAGTTCAAAGACTACAGACGTTTCTTTAAGAATACAAAGCCATTGCCAAAACAATCACTGGCTATATGTCCAGAGTTAGTTGAAGAGAGGTAAGATACAAATTATACAGAAACTACCTTATTATTAGAAACCAAATTCAGCTATGCTAAACAAACAGCCATGCAGTAAAAACGTCATCTGTTTGGGAGCTCTAAACAAGGGTTTGAAGGATGATGACACCAAGATCCCCGGAATAACCATTTCAACTCAGTCTAAAACAGAAAAGAATTTGTCATCCACTGGAACAACCTCCCCAGGGACGTGGTGGAGTCCCTGTTGCAGAGGTCTTCAAGATGCGACTGGACAAAATGCTAGATTATCTCAACTAGGTGCCCTTTCCCACAAAAGCCTGAACTAGGTCTTTCAGGGTCTCTGCCAACCTGGGCTGATCTATGATACTATTTGTTAAAGGCTGAATGTATTTGGTGAGGCCTTTGAGATGTTATCTAGTCCACCTCAAACCGTTTGTGCTGTTTTTACGGAGTACCACTTTGAAGAAAAATATATGGAATAGTATTTATCATGCTTAACCAGACAAGCAGCTGTGTTGTAAAACGGTAACAATAGAGCAGCAGAAAAATCACATACTGAAGGTGTTGCTGATAAGTCTAATAACCAAGAAATCAGCTTTACTTATAACATTTGCTACACTGAAAGAATAAGCAACAATAAAATGAGCTGGATCATAGCAAACCAACTTTCTGAGGTAGGATTGGAGATGAAGCATTGGTTGAACTGCTCAGATATTAAATGGAGTAACATGAAGGGGAATACTAAATAATTAAGAAAAGGAAGTAAGCTTATAGGAATTCCCAATAGCTTCAATTTTTCTTCTCGTTCTGTCTCTCACTAGGAATTACCATACTGAAGAAGATACATGCTACATGCAGGCCCTTATCCTGTCTATGACAGGGGATACTTCACAGGATCAAGCATGAAATTCCATAACAAACAACTAGAGAATAAGCCCTCTATACGAGGAACATAAACTATTACCTGCTGCATTGATTTCCTGGAATAGATCTAAGACTATCTATATGGCCTTCCAAGTTACCTTGGGTTCAGTGAACATGGAACAATGTACATGTGATTTCTGCTTAAAAGTCAAAGTCTATTTTATTTAATAAATTCAGAGAAAAGCTAGATCCAAAATTATTAAACAGTAATATGGGAACTCAATCCCACCCTGATCCCAGGATTGGGAAGTCTGTCTAAGTTAAAGATTCCAGAAAATGGGAAGAGAAAACAGGGGAAATGCTGCTTATACACATCTAGTTTTACCTTCTTTCCCTGTTGTTCTTTGTCACTGACAGAAACTAGATAGTAGATGGGCCTTCAGTGTGTAACCCTTCTCATGTAGAATTGAAATGATTTTTAACTTTTCTTTTTAGGTGACTTGACCTGTTCCAACTGTGCTCATTTATAAATAAAAATAGTAATTCTAGAAAAAAAAATATATGTGGCGATGATAAGCCTCTTCAAAACAGACAACATCACACCACCTCACCAGCTCAGGCTGCCCAGACAACAAACTTGTTCGTATATTTACACTCCGTGAAGACAGTTACAATGCTGACACAATTATAAATGGTATGTTAAGAAATCAGTATCAACTGAGCATGAATTTTTAATTTAATTACATGAGCCAAGACGCTATATGACCTATATAGAAATGAGACTACACCATTAAAAAGTCAGTGGAAATCCACAGAGATGAAGGCTGGCAGTAGGTTTTATAGACAGAAGCAACAAATGGCTGTAAGAACGTATGCCTCATGTACTTACTGGACAGTAACAAGATAGAATCATAGAATCATCTTGTTTGTCTCCCAAACGTTTTCCAACACCATTCATCATTTTCTGGCAAGCTCATGTCAGCTGGGCAAGCAAGTATCCGTAGCCTTACTTTCCCACAGAAAATGTATATTCTTTTGACACTAAACTGATTGTTTAGTGAGGTCAAGACTTCCAAGCAACAGAAGACTGTATGTGAGATTGCCACTGCGAGCTTGCAACAATAGAAACTGTTTGATAAGAATCTTATTACTTAGACTGGGCATTTGGTAGCATACTCTTTGCTGCAAAAGCTGAACAGAATGGCTATGTCATAGGCAGAACCTGAATGACATGAAAGAGCTCTCTTCCAAGAAACCTGGTGCTACAACTGTAAAAATGAACTGAACAATTAGTCAGCATTACAGACCCAACCAATAAACAGTAAAATTACTTTTATGCACATTCATTTTCTTCTTTAGCTGTTTATGCGAACCCAAATTCCTTTCAGAATGCTGTTGTTCCAATGGTCTGAGAATGAAAGAGCAGCAAGGCTTGTGGAGTCTGTGAAAGTAGTATCCTTTATTAAGCCTACTAATAGTGTTGAGGAAAAAATGGGCAAAACTTTTTGACACCGGGACCTTTCTTCAAGTCTAAAAGAGAAGTGCTAACTTTAAGGTTTAATGCAAGCTGAGAACGTTTATGGAGTTTCACAGCTAGTTAAGCTGCTCTTGTCCCCATGTTCTGTGTGTCCCAATCATTTCTGATTCAGTAGCATTTGAGTGATCAAATAGTGAGCCAGATTAAAGAATTGCAAACTGATCCTGCTAATATTTGATCCAGCTCTGCGTATGTACTTTTCAAAATCAGTCCCACAAATCATCTCCCCACATCGCTACATGTAACAGGCCACTGTTAGCATAAGAGGAGGAAGGCATTGCTGGGGCAAGGCAGGCCTGCTCCTTTCAGCAACAACCTTCACTTATGTCAATTTAAAAACATCTTAAAAACCTATTCTAAGTTTGGTTAGATATGTTAAATTGGTTGGACTACCTGAAAGAAAAAGTAGTTGCAAACTCTTCAGTGTGGGTATTAAAAACCAGAGGGGATGGAAGAAGTTTCCTCCTTCTCTGTAAAAGAGACAGCAATATTTTATTGGCCATGGAACAGAGGAGGATGAGGACAATTACTTTGCCTTATATGGGATCATAAAACCAGCATCTCTGTTGTATCTGTTATTTTTAGTCACTAGCTTTTAATTTTAATTTCTAGGTTCATCTTTTGATAGAGTTGTGGATCTTTTATGAGAACTGATTAGTTGCACTTAGTACATAGTTTTGTGAGAAATGATTTCCCCCTGATAACTAGGTATCTGCATCCTTGGCTTTTCGTCTGAGAGTTTTCAATGTGTAATGACTCAGTTTTACCAAGTCCTCACAATGACATACTCTAATGAAGTGCTATTGGGAATGAGAGTGCAGGGTTCATGATTCAGCAGGTTGTTTTACTCTTTGAAATCTGGCATGATAGCTTGACAGTTTCTCTAGGTGTCAGTGAAAGCTGGGATGATCTACAGGAAGTGAACTCATACTGTATAGATAGAAGTCACAGTGTATAAAGCACAAACATGCATATGCACAAATCTGGGTTGGAGTGCTTTGACTTCAGAAGCCATAAGCCTTTGGCTGATAGGAATTTTATCAGATTATGTATCCTTTCTGTGAAAAAGTCACAGTGAGATAATTCACTAACTTCATTAACAGGCCGAGTAACCAAATCACACTTGCTAAGTGTAAGAGGAAAAAACTGACTATAAAACTTTAAGATCAAACATTGATGTGTCTAAGGACACATGAAAAATACTGAACACTTACCTACTGTGGCAGAAGCTGATGACAGGAGAGATTTTCCCCAGGTACCCCAAGCTCCCCATCTACTTGTTTTAGATGAGGAGTCTGTGGCCTGTAAGAAGAAAAACAGGACTTCACTGTGTAAAAATCATGTTTTCCAAAGGCAGGAGGAAACAAAGAACCTGACAGGCAACAAAGTCAAGCATTTAATTAATGACAGATCGGTTATTATGCCGAGTTCAAGTTTCTGTGCAGAAGAACACATAATGGAAAGCTTAGCTGAGACCATCTGTTCCTGAAAGTGCCTAAAACTCCAGGGATATCTTTAGAGATTCCTCATATTTCTTCTGGCACCCAATCCTATAATGTCATACAAGTTTTTTAGGGCTACTATTAGGGAGAGGCGGGAAGATATCTCCTTCTTGAGTTCTACCAGAAGCCAGAGTCAGAGGCTTCTCTACCTGAGTCTCCTCAGCAGTATAACCCAGAAGATGCACACAGGGAACTTCTAACAACTGAGTTTAATAAAAACACAACCAGAGGAGGTGCTGCCCACCTTTTACTACTAATGTGTAGTACTAAGCAATTAACAGTATTCCATTATTTCAATCATACTAAGAAACTGTTGTCTCAAGGTCTCCAGTCCCTACCTGGCTCACACCAAAAGCTGAAGCATCCCAAGACAGCTCTGCACTGTGCAGTATACAGATCACCATGGAGAGGCTCGCTGGTGAATGGACTAAAACAACATGTTTTAACCTCTTCCAATTTGAGTATGTCTGAAAATTTTTCAGTGGAGGTGAGAACATACTTAACTATATCACACGTATTGGATTTTGATGCTGTATGGACTGGAAAAACAAGCTTTGCTTTTCTAAGTTTGCTTTTATGAACTTAGTGCAATTACTCAAGGGACTCCCAAAGGTCTGTAGATTGTGAACTAAAAAGTACTGACCTAGAATAAAATGAAAAACTACTGGCTGTTTTACTGAGCCTCGTGAAACATACATTGTTTTTGTGAAGTTAATGACTGGAAAATTAATAAGTACAGGATTCAGTGTTGCGTATGCAGCTTAAGTTCTGTCCTCTTCTAGGTTCATCCTGTGAACTGAATGAGGTAGATTTGTACAAAAAGCCAGATAACAAATCACAGGAGCATTCTATCTACACAAAATGGACCACATTCTTAGTAGGATTTAGGCTCTGGTATAGTTTTATCGCAACCAGACTAGAAACACCAAATTAATATCAAATTGGAAAAGAGAAATTCAACTATTCCTCCATTCCAAAAGCTTGATGTTACAATTTAACTTCTTTTTATTCCCATGCAGGTTTTCTATACATACTCCTCTGTTTTCTGAAAAACAGCATGCACATTGTGCAAAATTCTGTCCTTATAAAGCAGAGAGGGAAGGGTTTCTACAGCAAAGAAAGTATTACTCACTGGACTATTTTGTTCATGCAGTGTTTCATCAGATTCAGGTTCTGCATCAAGGTTTACAGTGTCATTGCACTCAGTGGGCATGTCTTCAGTTGCCTCTCCATTAGAAGGTAGATTTTCAGTTATTTTTTCAGTCAAAGGGTTTTCATTAATAAATACACTTCCTTCCTGTCTATTACTGGCACTCTGAGTGGCCGGTCCATGTTCATCTTGTGAAGATTGAGGCAAGATCTCAGCTTCCGCGAGGTGTGGTACTGACTCCTGAGGCAATATCTCACTGCTGGGCATTGCCACCACTTCAGGTTTTTCTTCAGATGGGGAGGTGCCATCATGTATGTCTTCCGACATTTTCAATTCTGAATGTAGAAAATAAATCAACATTTGAATGACCATAAAGTATGCAGCACTTACCATAAGCTACTGCTGGAAAACAACACACCCTTGCACGTAAGGGCCCTGAAGCACGGAGCCCGGTGGCACACATATATCATGCTGGCACTGGTACCACAATGAATACTCTGAATATTCACCTTGCAGGATCTGATTCTGTGATTTTGAAGCCAAGATTAGCTTGCATGAGACAGGGTTATTTTCTGAGGGTTTTTTTTTTGTTTGGGTTTGGTTTTTTTTGTAAGTTACAAACTAGTTTTCTCTTGTTTATTCTTTATCTTCCAATGTAACTTTCCAAGTATTTGCCACCACTGAGGATCCAGGAAAGGAAAGAAATGGCCACTGAGCAAGCTCTGCAGCCAATTAAGGAGTGGCACTGGCAGAGTCCAGAAGGACTCCTGCACAGTGATTACTACCACCAGCTGGCAACAACAGTCAGAATGCCTGGCACTCACAGAATCACAGAATCCTAAGGGTTGGAAGGCACCTCGAAAGATCATCTAGTCCAAACCTCCTGCCAGAACAGGACTACCTAGAGTAGGTCACACAGGAACTTGTCCAGATGGATTTTGAATGTCTCTAGAGAAGCAGACTCCATAACCCCTCTGGGCAGCCTGTTCCAGTTTGTATCCATTGGGAGGGTTCTATGAGAGACTGAAGAACTGCAGGTAATAAAAGGGGCAAAAAGCAAACTATACCTGGGATTTCGGAGAAATCTGCCTGAGAAGCATGTGTTTAAACTAGTGTCTTTTACTGAAGTCTATAGAATCAGGTACATCTGTGGCTTTTAGCAGCATGTTTGTCTAACTTCAGTGTAGACAGATCAACTCTTTGAACCATTCCAAGAACAGCATTTGAAATTATTGAACAAGAAACAAACAAGCACTTTGGCACCACTTTAGCTTGCACTGTAACTTAATTTAGAAATCATGCATTTACAAGACAGAATCTCTGCATTTGCCACAAGTATTTGCAGTTTTCCATTACAAATATATGAAATCCTACAAAATGCTTCAGCGTAGGTAAATGTTCACATTGTGTTAACAGTACTCACTGTGTGATGGGCGGCATCACCTAAAGAAAATTGTGTAATTGGGATACCACCATCAGAAACAAGACTCCTCTACTTAAACCTGTAAAACCTGTACACAGGTGCATCGTTATTATGGATGGGGATTAGATCTGGGTAAGAAAACATGCAAGAGCAGTATAACGTTTAAGGGATCGCTCATGAATTTCTGCGGGACCAAGTCACCTCTAGGAACCACTCGGGCCCTGGTGATCCCTGCGGTTGTCAGCTAAACCCTCCTCACAGGAGCTAAGCAAGTCACCAGTGTCAGGTGCCTGACCCGGAGCTAAGGCATCACTCATGCCGCCATCCCTGGGGCCATGCTCATCGAAACCAACTCGGACGACTCCCCCCGAAAGGAATTCCTTTCCACGGACAGCTCACGAGGGACACGCCGAGGCCCGCTCCGCACGGCCGAGGGTAGAGGAGATCTGATGCTCTACTAAACCTCTGCCCACCACCAAACTAGTTGTTGCGCCCTGCGGCGCCGCGCTCCCTGGCGCCCGCAGCCCCTTCTCCCGCCGCGGGGCGCGGGGCGCGGGGCGCTTACGGGACGCGCCGAGAGCAGCCGGGGCGCGCCGGGAGCAGCCGGGGCGCGCCGAGAGCAGCCGGGACGCCGCTCCCTCAAACCACAGCTTCCCCCTTCCTTCTTTGTTTGTTTTTTTTTTCCCTTTTCGAAATCCCCTGCGGGATGGGGTTACCAGCGAGGAGCCCGCAGCCAGTTGCCAGTTACAAAAGCGTCAGAAAAAGAAGAAATCGCAGCGCTGCTTACCGCCCGGCGGTGCCCGCGCCGGCGCGCCCCCGGCTCCTTCCCCTTCCCCGCCCCGCCACGTCGGCAGCCGCGGGGGGAGGAGGCGGAGCGGGCCGGGCGGCCGCGGGTCGGGCGGGTCGCAGGGAGGAGGGCGGGCGGGCTGCCTGTCATACCCCGCTCCCGCTGTTCTTCTGACGCGGCTGCACGTTGCCGACGGGCAGCTCCGCGCCGCTAACTATCCGTCGGCGGGCTGCAGGCTGCGGGCCGGGGCGGCAGCGCGTACCCCCCAGCCGAGAGCCGCCCCGGCCGCCGTTGCCGCTCCTCGGGGCCCCCGGCTGCCTGCGGCGCGGCGCGGCGCGGGGTGAGCGGTGCCCGTGGGACGCGGAGCGCTCCCGGGCACGGCGCGGCTCGGTTTCCCCCGCCTCCTCGCTGAGACGACAAAAGGGCAACATCTGACAGCGCTCGTGTGATAACAGTCATACTAGGCATTTTAGTTACGAGTCAGTCTCAGTCGCTCAGCTGGCGTCTTCTTTTTGTGTTCCGTAGAAAGTTAGGCGAGCTGCTGCAAACCACCTAATCGAGTGTGCGGTTGTGGAATTAACGGATATTTCGCTTTTCGGGTGCCACGTGCACCGTCTTTCTCTCAGTGTTTACAGGAAACGCTGCTAAAACAAGCTGGGAGTTGCATACACACACTTCCAGTAAGTTACTTGTCAGCACCGCGTGCCTGCAGCCACGAGGGAAATCCTTGGTTGAACAAGTGGATTGCAGGCTCTTGCCCAACAACCTGGGTTGTTCTGGGTTTTTTTTTTGTTTTTTTTTTTGTCAGTTTTAATTCCTCATACCCTTTCCTCTCTTTGCTGCTTCATTTTAAGGTGAAGCATGCTCTTCTGCTGTGATAAAAGGCAGTTCCATGATTCATCACAGCATCTTTCCTGTCACCGCTCTTCCTTGGTCAAAGAAATTAACTTCAAAGAAATTAACTAGTGTGTGGCCACACTGAGGAGACGTTTCGTAGGAGATCACAAAATAAAGCCCCCATTCTCAGAAACCCACCTCGCTGATATGGATCACACTATGTGACTTACATGCTTACCAGACAGAAGTCTCCCAAGGCTTCTTATTAAGTAGGTGGTAGCAGAACAAATAATTGTGTCACTAGTCAGTTTATTTTGAAGGCATTTCAATGAGAGTTCAAGCATCAGGGCATGCTGGTAGTTCTAGCAAATTTTAGGCTAATTTATTAATGTTTAGACATAGTTATTGGAAATGAAATCCAGAGTGTCCCTAAGGATTTCCTTCTGCTTTTCAGTGGAGTTTGTGGAAGAGTAAGGGCAATTTCTTAGAAGGAATCACAATAGCTGAAGATTGTTTTTTCCACATCATGGATGGTAATTTTGACTGAAAGTGGGTCTTACACTGTCTGTTTTGCAGCTTCTCTATAAGGCCATGCATATTTCAGAACTGCAAGACAGTATTAACCACTACTGTAACAGAAACTTACTACTTCCTAATGAAATCAGCATTTCAAATGTATTTAACGTGTATGCCTGTCTACTGAGATAGAAGGATGTATTAATTTAAGTTCTGAAATTACTGTCTTGAATTTAGCATTTGCATTTCCTAATTTTCTATTTCACTTGTATTTTCTCACCATGGTAATATTGCAAAAGGTTTCGGAATGAATGAATAATAGAGATTGAACACTTCTACTCATCTCAGATTTCATCAAAGTTTGTTATTGCTCTGAGTTTCATCGTCTTCCTAATGGGTGTCAGAAAAGGTACTCGCCTCTTAATAAATAGTTAAAGAAAAGATGGAAGGAAACAACTACATTCTGCTACTTTTTACAAAACACAGAGGTAGGAGTAACATTTGAGGAATATATTCATCTCCTTCCAGTGATTGCACTGGTAAAGCTGATAAATCTTAGGGCTAATACCATGCAATTGATGATAACACCCTTACTTTGCAGCTTAATCTATGCTTTATCTGTCTTTATAGTACGTATGCAGAACTGGAGACCTCAGACTGTGGTTAGTGGCCAGCGCATACTGTTGCTTAATTAAAAAGATACTCTATCTCTCAAATAAGAATCTCTTATTTACAGCAATTATTACATGTTAACCAAACATATGTCTGGTGCTGTATTCATTAGAGTAATAAATAGGTTATATTCAAGTAGGTAACTGTTCTGTTCCAAAACAGAAATGAATATTTGATAGAAGCAAGGTCTTACCTTAGGATTTTATCTCATCCTAGGGCTGGATAGCAAAATCTTTCCAGCTAAGGACAGACAATGGTGAGGTTTGTATGTGACAACATTATAAGGTCTCATTTGGAATCCCTGAGAATACTCTTGTCTGTATTGACAGAAATGGAGAAAGAATCATAGAGGACTACCTTAGGGCTCATTGACATAACAGCAGAGAATATGAATTATCCACATTCTGTCATTTACACCTGTCCTATATTTGTTTTTTGGATGACTTCACTTGAAGCTGAGACATGAAATACAATGTACTGAATAAGCTTTAAAGTGAAAAAGTAATTTTAAAGATTATTTCCTCTGGTTCTCGAATCACTGAAATGTTAAACCATGAACGTGTTATGGTATGCTGACTGAAAAAGGTAGGCTGTAGCATGGCAGTTCTGTATTTAGATCTCAGCTAAGATGGAATTTCTGACCAACATTACACAGAAGTAAAGAGAGACTGGTTTGTGTCTTTGCCAGGACAATAACCCAAGTGTCTGGGCATTCAGTATTGATGTAGCTGCTTTTTTTTGATTAAAAAAAAAAAAAAGAAGAAAGCTCTACACACTGTTGCCATGTCCACCATGTCCACTGTTTGATCCAATCACAACACTGCTGGAGCAGGAGAGAGATTATTTTTTAATTTCCATTAAATGGAAATTAAAACAAGACAAACAGTACTTTTATAAACCAGCCGCAATAAGAACTTGGCAATCAGAATAATGCATGTAGACTTAGATCATTACTAAGTTCAGAGAGGGAAATGTGTGAATTTCAGTGCGAAACTTGATCAAGAGAACTTGATGAAGACAGAAAGTTGTTAAAAAGATTCTTTCCCCCCTGCTGCTTAATCTATTGCAAAGCATGAAAATGCGTAGTTTGGTAATAATAACAGGGAAATGGCGGTAATGGTGTATGTAGAAAATACATCTGGAGGATGGCAAATGCCATTTCGGCAGCTGTCAGTAGGTGGCTCAACCATTTACATAAAAAGTTTGGGCGTTCCTAAGTATTGTTGCACAGTAGGATAGAGTTACAGGAAGTTTCGGTTTGGTCTTTTCCCGAGTACGTTTTCTACTTTTTCAGAGAGCAGGGATTTCTGGTGAGAAACTCTTCATTTTATTGGTTTTATGCAGATGTTAGTTAACTAAATCTGTTTCATATTCTGCATCTTATTTGAAAACGAGCAGTGTTTTCCATAGAGGGCTATTAGCAGGTGTATGATGTACTTTCAAGTGTATGGGTGAGAAATGAGGGAAAAGCTGTGTATGTTCAGTAAATGCATCCCAAGAAGCTGCCTAAATAGCAGTCTCTTTTGGCACTACACTCCTAGTTAAGGGGCTCATGGTGACAATAGAAGTAGTTTTTCAACAGTTCAGTAATGGGTTTATTGATGAAGTGTTTCATCCACTTTAACCATTTGAGTTTTGTATTATGTTGATCACTTACAAAGCCGAACTCTCATAGCTCAGCGCATTCTCTACATTTATTGTATGAAAGTTCAGTCAATTTATATCAAGTTTATATAGGGAAAACTCTTAAAACCTCAATTTTGCTCTTTTCTCTTGCTTTTTAAACAATAGGAAAACTTTTGCCATGATCTCTGGTTATTTCTTCATGATAATAATATTTTTCTCAAGTTTGTAGACTCGAGGATACTTCTGAGTTAAAAGGGATATGACTATAAAGGATAATTTTTGCAGTATTAGCACCCAAATCATGGGTCATGTGTTACAGTAGTTGTTATTTTGCTTCTTCATAGGATAATCTAAAGAAGGTACCCATAAGTAATTTGACTGAATGCCAGGATATAGAAATGAGAAAGCAAATTAAGCACATATGGAAGAATTATGTCCTTCTTTCACCTAGTCCTGGATATTGCTGAAATTTTGTCCTAAGAAGAAATAATGTTTTGAAAGTACGATTTGGGGTTTTTTTTTTCGGATTTCTCGTGCAGCTTCATATCTTGTTTGATTAAATACACATTAGTAGTGTTGCCTAAACAATTGGGAGAGCATGCTGATTATCTTTGGTTCTCTGCACAGGCCCAAGTGGCTTTTGAGGGCTATGATGGTAAAATTGCCTGTAGTTTTTTCAAATGACTAACTGGAAAAAGCTTGGAAAGGTTTTACCGTATAACTCCACTATTTCTAGATGATTTCCAAGCCTAGTTTCATGCATTCTTTACAAAAGAAGAACTCAGTGAACAGGGTTTTTTTTTTGTTGTGTTGTTGAAATTTCGCAATACAGGCAGTGTTAGATCGAGGAGAATGTACATTTTAGACTGAGTAATATAATTCTAAGAAAGCTTGTGGAATGACTTATGGTACAGAGGATACAGTCCTTGAAACCATAGCTTCAGCCCAATAGGTAACAGCTATTACTATCTCATCGTAGAGTCACTAGAAATCATTGTAGAGTCACTACAAATATAAACTCACAACATTAATATCAAGGGAATATTGAAAGCCAGTGCACTATGGAAAGCTTCAGACAACTATGGTTATAAAAATAAAAATGTTGGCTAAGTTCTTACCTTTTCTGTTTCAGAAAGGCAGTATCTAAAAGGTGGTATTCACAATGTCCAACTTAAGGAAGACTGGCTACGCTAAACTGTTACATTCAGAAAGGAAAAATGTCTTCCATTAGGGAAACCAAAGAAAAGCCATAGTTATTCTTTTTCTCTAACTTGTGTTTAAATTAGCTTCTCTTTCACGACAGAGACATATGCGGTCAGTGTCCTTAGATCAGGACTAGATTTTGTGTACAGAAGGTTCTACAACTGGTATTTTTTCTGTAGCATGCAAATATTTTCAGTGTGTGTTTGGTGTCCTCTGTGTACACTTAACAAATCAGACATGTGCACACCCCATTTTCAGAGTCTAAATTCAGGACATGCTCAAGCCTGCACAAGAAGCAAAGTCTTCTGCTCCAGTTTCCCCAGTTAAACTATGCCCTAATGACCAATCTCAGCTACCTGAAGACATTGAGATTTTGGTGCACTCACTTGAACCTGCATCCTATGTTTCCATCTGGGTTTTATAGCCACTAGTCCATTTAAGAAAGGTCTCTAGGTCTAAGTTCAAATCCTTCAAGAGAGAATCTGAGGAGACAATGACCATACTGACCTAAACATTGTACTTTCTGATCGAAGTGTGTTACGCAGTCGCGGGAAGCTTTCATAATACATTGAATCACAGCGGTAATTCTGTTAATTGCAGCACACTTTAGTCAACTGTAACATCGGACACATTGTGTAAAAACCAGACTCACTGTACATTAAAAACATGATGGCTTCTTCGTAGCCACTTGATGATATTTTTGGTTTTGTTTGTTTGGTTTGCTACAGGTTAGAACCAAGATGGACAGATAAGAAAAGCATCAAGCATCTCCAAGGAACCAGAAAGCAGTATGACAGAAAACATGAGATCTCTCAGAAACTTTTTTCTTTACAAGTGTCTGTTTGCATTAACTTTTTGGAACTATGCCAGCCTGTCTGTGGAAAATGAACTCTTTATGTCTGTTTCTAACCATTTTCTAGAAGATGGTTCGAACAAGAAAATCAAGAGCCTGCCACTCCTGTATACAAATAGTCATCAGCACAAAGATAATTTTGACTGGATTGTGATAGAAAACACTACAGAAAGTCTGTCATTGTCAGAAATCACCAACGACAATGCAAAAAAATTAGTGGCTTTGTTATCTAATTTCAGACGAGGCTCTAGGTTACAAAATCTGACACTGACAAATGTGTCAGTTGACTGGAGTGTTCTTATTGAGATTTTTCAGACTGTATGGCACTCATCCGTTGAATACTTCACTGTTAACAGCATAACACAATTGGCAAACATAAAAAGCTATGACTTTAACTATTCAGGAACCTCTATGAAAGCACTGACAGTGAAGAAAGTTTTAATCACAGATCTGTACTTCTCACAGGATGACCTCTACAAAATATTTGCAGACATGAATATAGCAGCCTTGGCAATAACGGACTCAGAGATGATACATATGCTGTGTCCTTCATCTGACAGTCCCTTTAGATACCTAAATTTTTCAAAGAATGATTTAACAGACTTTCTTTTTCAAAAGTGTGACAAATTAAATCAACTGGAGACATTAATCTTGCAGAGGAATAAGCTTGAGAGCCTTCCCAAGGTAAGCTTCATGACCAGCCGTATGAG
>WBNH01011971.1:10482-33308 GCA_013401255.1 Urocolius indicus | reverse complement strand
TTATTTATTTTATTTTTTAGTTCTTGTTTTCCTTCAAAACTCATTTCAGTGTCATCGTGTTTATTCAGTCCATCAAAATAAGTCAATCAACTGTTTCTACCATTTATTTGGAGTATAGTTTGTCATGTGTTTTATTCTGGTGGTTCTTCATGGGGGTTTCACTTGGTGGGGTATCAACCAGTGGGGTAATTATGAGGTAAGTGTGAATCAGTTTGTAACAGCAGAGCAGTAAAAGAGATGCCATAACAAGGCTGGCAGGATCGAGAATGATGCAGATTCATAGACAATTGGGTGCACTGTGAAGCAGAAATGCTTCTGCATAAACATTTGTCCTCAAAATTCAATGCATGCTATGCTTTGCTGATTTTCAAATATACTTATGCCACAGAACTGTCAAACCAATGTATTTATCGTATTACTAGGTGTTTGTGTTTCACTTCAGAGTCCCAGTAAGCTTTGTATATTACCTGAAGGGGACAAATCTTAAGTGAAAAAATTTTGCAGGCTCCCCTTTATATTGTCTAGTCTTCAAAACTGAGCCTTTAAATTTTATGCACAATGCTTTGAAGCTGAATGTAGGAAATTGGCACACAAAACAATTACGTTTTTATATTATACGTTAATATGCACCTGTACTAAGATGTTGTGCACAACAGTTTAAAAATATAGCAAACTCAGCTGTTGGCTGTTGTCAGACAATACTTTAGGAATGCCTACAAAAGAAATTGTTTGCCAAAATACTGAGACAGTTTGGAATTTCATGCCATTTTTCTGATCTCTCTTCTATGGTGGATGTTTGTTAAAGGGTTAAATAGTGAGAGAGGGGACAGAGGAAAAAAGCTAATGTTAAAGCATAAAGCAGACAAAGATGATCCTGTTGCACAATTGGAAGCTGGCTATACTCAGCAGATTTATTCTCTACCCCCCAGACATATCTTTGTAAAGCGTGTTCTCACAAGAGTGCTTTATCTACTGCACGCTTTTCTGACATCTCTGTGGCCTATAGAATTAATGACTCTTATGGGTGTTTCATACATTTTTTGCCTGTTGTGGCCTGTTATCCTCTTTCCTAAAATATATATAATTGGAAATGAAATTGTTAAATTATTTTCTTAAAATATTTTTTTCCTTTCAAATAAAATTTTGGTTGTTGCCAAAATTACAGAAAGAAAGAGATAGAAATTATGATCTGATCTAGGTGGTCTTGGTTTGGCGGAGGGTTGGACAAGATGAGCTCTAAAGGTCCTTTCCAATCCCTACTATTCTGTGATTCTGTGATTCTATGAAATGCATGATGATATGGGCCTAGAGCAGTTAAGCCTTTCATTGACAAAGAAGAGATAGATTTGACTGGGAATATGATATAGTGGTTTCTGGTTCACTGAAGTTAAATTGAGTGAATAAAGACGTGAGATTACAGGAAATCTCATCCTTCCTGCCTTCCATATGCCTGTTAAAAAGATGACAGAGTTCACTATGAATTGACAAGAGGTGTTGGCATAAGGGAGAGGAAGAAGCTGAGCCTCTGCTCTGCCTCACCTGGGTGCTCTCTCTCACTTTAGCACACCAATAGCTGTTTCTGCTATGGCTGTCATCATTCAGCCATCCAATGACAGATTGCAGGTAAGACTGTATGCAGACAGCCTTCCCAGGGGAGGGAGCCTCATGGGAGGTACACGAGGTGCCTCCATCTCCCACCCTCCTCTCATCACTTCTCTCCCTCTCTTTTCATGAGCTCCTGAGACCCATTCGCCAAGGGCAATAACATCTGATGAGATAGGGAATGACATGTTGCTCAAGAAGACCAGTTGCGGCTGGCTTGGGCAAACCAGGCAGATTATCTTCTACTTACCAAAACACCTAGATTTCAGACCCACTTCTTTTTCAAAGGCAGAAAAAGCATCATTAGTTATAACTGGGAATTAGCCAACAGAGCTAGCTCTGTCTTCCTCAGTAAAAGAACTGTTTGGCATGATAAAAGACTTTAACAGTTGTTCTCTCTGATGAAAGGGCTTTGATAAGATTTGATTCACTTTTTGATCCTTGGTATCAAAATATTCTGTCATGTTTTGATTCTTGTTCCTTTGTTATGTATTAAGTCACACAAACTTTGGCATGTATCTCTTCGTGTGTTGGTCACAAAAAAACGCATGTGCTGAGGTCTCTGTAGAGAAAAAAATCCCTGTCAGTGAAACACCTCTAAGTATCTGTCCTAATTAGTCTGTCAAAAATAAACAGTAAGCTACCTCTGCCAACCTGGAGATTTTGTGTTTGTGTTTGGATATTTTTGTGTTGCTTTTTTTGAACCTGATATTTTGGAGTTTCCCTTTTTAAAAATATACTAGTTTTTGAAAATTGCAAAAGTGTAACCTGCTTCCATCTTTATCAATTCATAAAGAATACTTACATGTGGAAACAGGTGCACATCCTGAGACTGCAATGTAGCACAAAGATTGCCCAAGCATAATGTACTTGGGAACACAGATCCCATCCTTGTCAGGGCATTGGCAGAAATTCAATAAGGAGACACAACATAGGAAGAATCCTGATGTCCTTGGTTTAGCAGATAGTGATTATAAATTGAAGGTGATATCCTTGGCCAACAAGAATAAAAGCTGATAACTTCTTGGAGGAGAGCCCAGACAGAACTTACCCATCTGATTTTTACATAGTGTAGCAGCAGGGACAAAGCAGTGGGACATATAGTTGACAATCTCATTTTTTTATGTGAAAATATTACTGATATCAAAGGAATTTTTAGTAAGCATTTGCACTAAAAGAAGTTCAGAGCATTTTGACCACAACAAAACTTGTTAGAATAGATAAATTAAAACAAAACAAAACAAAACAAAAAGGAGTATATATTTTTAGTAAAAACAGTTATAGACTATCTGTACCTAAAATGACAAATAGTGCTGAGGATGTCTTTCTGTCTGAGGAGAAAGGAGAACAGCAGAAGTACCTAAGATATACATTTTTCAGGTGTATTTTAGTATTGTTTTACCATAACGTTCTCTGTCACTTCCAGAACTTTCATTTTTTCTCGATTATCAAGTAAGTTTTGAATAGTGAAGGTAACAAATACTAGAACACACAAGAATTCCCTGTCTCTATCCCATTGACACTGAGTCTTTGGGTTGATGTTAGGTGTATTTGTGAGAAAATACACATGAGACTCAGGCTACCGAGTTGATGCAGCAATGACATTTCAAAATCTGGGAGTAATGATGTCAAGAGACCAGATAATGTATTATTGCAAATCCATTGGACACTAGTAAATTTTACTGATCTCTGTGCATATTTATGTTAGTTGACAGTAATCACAACTAGTAATGGTAAAATTAGTAATCAGACATGCAAGAAAGAGTGAAGATTTGCGACAACTATTGTCTGCCTCATGATGGCTTTGTGGTCAGCATGGAGAAAGGGCTATCTTGTGTACAGTCATTGGGCAGCACGTGGAGCAGAGGTAATATGACTGTAGCTGTTTTGGACAGGAAGCTACAGCTTAATGGAAGATTTTACAAAAGAGTATGATTTGTAATTGCAGTCACTACAGTACATATGTTACGCTATAAGCACTATGCTTAATCTAGAGGCTTCTAAAGATTACAGCTATATAGTCTCATTACTCTTTCAGTATCTCCATGTTAGTTGCACGGATCATTTTTATCAAAATATCTCCTGAAAATGTTTGATTTTAGGGTGGCTGAGTCATGGCATGAGCATCACTGCTGCTTGGCAGCCTGCATCTGCAGTCACAGTGTCTACCATGACTGAGTTTTGCAGTTGGCGAAGGAAAACATCAGTTCTCTATTTTTGCACACTAATCTATTGTTGTCCCTAGTGTTCTTAATAGAGAATAAGAGCACAAAAGAAGGCTTCATATTTAAATAAACTTCATGCAGCCATGACCTTGGTATTGGTTGGTCTTTTTGTGGCCACCAGAAACAATAATTTACTTTGGAGAGCATTTTAACATCCACTATCTGTTAAAACATTTTGTAAGAGGAATTATAGCTGTTAATGCTTTTTAATAAAAAGCATGCTAATTGTTTTCAGCCTTTGCAAATAGTAGATCTTGATGTTTAAATGCCAAATTCTAATTTAATATACTTACTGTTGAAAAAGTAATCATTTAAAAATAAACACTTAATTTTGGATCTTAAGAACACCCTTCCTGTCATCCCAAGTTATATAAACTCCTTCTTTCATGTGCTTTTTAGAATGAAATAGCAGTTATTTTTCATTTTATCAGTTTAATACAGGGTGGAAGTGACCTGTAGGAGGCTCAAGTTTGCCTCCAGAGCCTACAGACTGGCAGGGCTGAGCAGTTTGTTATGTGCCTTATCAGGCATCTCACCACAGCTTGTTATGACCTAGCCTGTTGTGGGTCTTTATCTGAGTAAATTTCTTGGAGGATGCCCAGTGCTGCTGTGCAGATTTGACCATCAATGAGAAAATGAGTCAGAAGCAAGGTAGCAGAGGCAATACCTCTCCCTATATGTAACATCTAGTAGTAAGACCTACTGCATTCTTCATAATGAGGATGGTATAAACCCATTCCATGCTTTTCCAGGGAGTAGAACGATGCTTTTAAATTTTCTAGGTGATTTTGTAGGCACTAGGCCACAGAGTAATTGTTCTCTTTCTCTTTGGCCCAATCTCTTTCACAAGACATATCTTCAGAGCAAAGGAAGAGAGGGCAGTCTCTGTGCTTACAGCACTTTGTCACTGCCTAGTTTTTATAGACCCCATGGATAAACTGCTACCTCAATGCCATCTAACGTAGGAGCACAGAATGATATAATACCATGGTAGCTCTTCAAAACAGGAAGCCAGGTGGTTCTAGAGCATATTTCAAGAAGGAGTCTGGGCCCTACCTGGATTACCTCTGGCAAGTAGAACCTGAAGACAGAGCATGTGTATCACAGGCACATCTCTAGCCCTGTGTCTGAGAAAGTGTTTTGTTAAAAGTGGGCATTTCCCTTACTCCTGCCTCCCAGAAAAGTGTAAAAGCCTTACTTTACTCATTGAGAGTGAGACAATGGGCACTCACATTGGTAAAGTGGTTTAGGTAGTTGATGCCATTAGGGAGCTACCTTCCTCTATAAGGGGGCATTTGCAGCACAAAGGTTTAAGACTTTTTCCCTTTTTCATCTGTCTGTTAAATGAACTAGAAACAACATCATTTTAGCAAGGAGCTACTCTAGAAATTTTTTAGAGATTAACTATTTGACTATATTAAACAGTGCACCTTTTTCAGACAGTTAGAAACCATCTGTAGCCAGATACTAAGCTCTTTTTGGGAATATAAGGCTGGGCCCATTTTGAGATTATCAGTGGTTAAAACTGTGTCAGAAGATGTTCTATCTACCCGTATCTATCTAGTGAATAATTCATTTGAGAAATGATCTTTCTAAGGCCCATTTCTGCAATTGGAAAATACACAGTGATATTTTTCCTTCTTTTTTTTTTTTTTTTTCACCATGATATTCAGTTTAAAAACAAACATTGGAAGAATAAGGATGGACAGATGAAGGGAAAAAACAGAGCTATTAAAAAAATCTGAACCCTCTGCTTCTCTGCCCAGGCAGCACCTAGGAGACTACTCCCATTGTAAAGTGGTCAGCTCTGAGTCCTGCTGGCAACTCTCTTAAGATCAGTTCCCTTCAGATATGGCAGCTTCTGTGGTGTGATGCATGTAAAAAGCAATAACAAACTGAGCCATAACTTGGATTGTTTCTGCTTCTGAGAAAAAAAATAAAATGAACATTAAAAAAAAACTAAAGAAAATTAAAAATCTCATAGCGTAAAAACTTATGAAGCGTAGCACTAGGTCTGTGTGCTGTCCCAGGTGTTTCAATCCATGTTGCTATTTGATGGTATGAGGACAGATATATAAGACAGAGTAGAGGCACTGGAAGTCTTTACTAATGAGCATCTACCACACCCATCTGTAACAAAATACCCCAATCTATAACTTTAGGACACTGTACATCACTGATTACTATGCCAACTTGCTGAGTCACGTAGACTTGAAGAAGTCACATCCAGATCCTGTTCCTTGTTGCTGGCAGAAAGAGGAATGTGGTGAGTCGTCTTTACCTCTGCTTTTTAGATGGTGTCAGTGGTGATAAGGTTACTGTTTTCTATAATAATACTATGGTTGCTATGCATTAGTCCTCATCTTATCAGACTATGTTTGGCAAGATGATGAAGTCAGTGTAGTTTCAGGTCACTACCTCCTGATTTTGTATTGAAGATTTTTGTATCAATAACAGTTTTGTTTCAACAAACAAAATCCTGTCTATCGGCATTAATGTTCTCCACAGAGGTAAGTTCAAAATGCAAGTTTTAGAGCTTGGATGAGCAATGACAACATGAGAATGTAATCAGCAAAGGTGCAGGTTGACATTAGCCTAAATATAACGTAGCAAGATTGTGTCAGTGTTACAGTGAGTTCTAGCTGTGGTATCTATAGCCTTTGTGATAGGGTGCTATGTTACTCTTCAGATAGACAAGAAGTAACAAAGAAGATTTAATGATTCAACAGGTCATGAAACTCTTGTTGACAATAAAATGTGTTCTCTGTTGTCTCACTTCCTCCTCATCAGAAAATAGATAGACTTATCCTTTGCCATAGTTTTAAAACAGGAAACTTCATATTTAAGGCTGCTTGGTACCCAACTGCTTGCTTTACTCAGAGATGCAGGGATTACTCACTATCAAATTGCACTTCATAATTACTTATTTTTATATATTTTTTTTTCTGTTCTTTTGTGATGATTATTCTGAAAACTCATATTATAGATCCTTATCTCAAGAAGAAGAAGAAGAATGCATGCATTTTAACCATGCACAAAACAGCAGTCGTAACAGATTTTCTTCTGTGCCACAGACAAGCAAACAAGTTTGGAGTTGAACTCTCTTTAAATTTCCTTAAGGCAGTGATCCAATCTGGAAGTGACCATCTCATATTGAAACTCTTGTCCCAGTGTGCTGAGCTATTTTCTCAATGACTCACAGACGGGAAAATGATGCACCCAAGGTAGAACTTAGGTGACATTAATGTCTGGGTAACTGAGATATTCTGACAACACTGTATCAACAGATGACTAGTTTTACATAAGCAGGAAATTATAATTTTTTGCATAAATTGCAGGAAAAAAAAGAAAATTTCATACAAAACTTATTGGTGTTTTTTTTTTTTTTGTCAATTCATTTCAGCGATAAAAATTTAAGAAACTAGTTCTGATTCTGTAAAGAAGTACTACTGTTTCTCCAATCCAATATTCTGTGAAAATCTCTTTATTAGAGAATCACAGAATGGTAGGGATTGGAAAGGACTTCTAGAGATTATCTAGTCCACCGCTCACTGCTAAAGCAGGTTGATGTCATTCAAGTTACACAGGAACACATCCAGACAGGTTCTGAAAATCTCCAGAGAAGGACACTCCACAACCTCCCTGGGCAGCCTGTGCCAGGGCTCTCTCATCTGAATAGGAAAGAAGTTTTTCTTTGTCTTCAAGTGGAAATTCCTGTACTGCAGCTTGTGCCTGTTACCCCTTGTCCCATCACTGGAGACAAAAGAAAAAATACTTGCCACACCCTCTTGGCACCCTCTCATTAGGCATTTACAAGCATTCATAAGGTCCCTCTCAGTGTTCTCCTGGGGCTGAACAGCCCCAGGTTCTGCAGCCTTTCCTTGTAAGAGTAATGTTCCAGTAGCCTTCTGCTGGACCCTCATGCCATCTCTCTAGAACTGAGGAGCCCAGAACGAGACACAGTATTCCAGATGTGCCCTTATCAGGGCAGAGTAGAGGAAGAGAAGAACCTCCTTTGACCTGCTGGCCACACTTCTTAATGCTTTCTACCATGGGGGCACATTGCTGGCTCATGTGTCATTGATTATCAACCAGTACTCCCAGGTCTCTCTCCGCAGAGCTGCTCTGCAGCAGGTCAATCCTCAGCCTGTACTAGTGCATGGGGTTCCTTCCGAGGTGCAGGTCTCTTTTTTTTTGTTGAACTTCATGAGATTCCTCTCTGCTCACCTCTCGAGCCGGTCAAGATCCCACTGAATGGCAGCACAGCCTTCTGTGGAATCAGCCAGTCCTCCCAGTTTGGTGTAATCAAGGGAACTTGCTGAGGATACACTCTGTCCATCTCACCGACCACACATCTAACAAACAATTCCTGAGCTTTCCTGTGAAAATGTTATGATGAATGGTGTCAAAAGCCTCGCTGCAGTCAAGGCAGGTGACATCCACTACTTTCCCCTCCTCTAGGCAGCCAATTGTGCCATCACACAAACCTATGAGTTTGGTCAAGCATGTACACTCCTCCTGATAACCTTCTTGTCCTTCATATACTTAGAGATGACATCCCGGATGAGTTGTTTCATCCCCTTTCCATGGATGGAGGTGAGGTTGACTGCTTTGTAATTTCCTGACTCCAATTTCTTGACTTCTTTGAAGACTGGAATGACACTGGCTTTCCTCCAGACCTCAGGCACCTCATCTGCACTTCACCATGGTCAGTAAATTAATCTGTATTTAGCGTGATGATATTCAATACCTGAAGTAACTAGAAATTATTGAGCTGAAATATCAACATTGATAATTTGGTATGATAGTAGGATACTCTTTTTTCTTTACAGATAGACCTTTAGCATAGTAAAATAATTGCTTAATTGGTCAGAGTACATGCTGTATCTCACAGTTTCATGCAATTAGTCTCTGTCTCACCATAATTAAATTATTCAGGATTATAAGCGTTTGTAAAGTGTGTAGTGAAATGTTTCTTAGCCTGGAAATGTCTCATTATCTTAAGCTGTTTTGAAAAATGTAAACAGATTTTTTTATCTATGTGGTTTTCCTAGCACTAAAATTATCTATTTGCACTGAAATTGAATTTGGAGGGGAGGGATATGCATTCCCACTTTGAGATTCATATGTGTTACTGAACAGATCTCAAGAAAAATGGCAGGTGGCCATTTCCTTAGACTCTTTAACTGAAATTACAGGAAAAAAGTTGTGTGGATTTGTGCTGGGAAGGGTGTAATATGTGTGTATTGTATTTTTGACAAGTTTTTCTGCACAAAACTTCCATGTCAAAATTTGTCTCTTTTGAACTTATATAAGTAATGGAATATTCTGTCTACAAATAACATTTTCACATTCTATGGGGGAAGAGGTTTTCAGAACAAAGATTTAGTAAGTATTACTTAAGGTATTTATCTAGAAAATAAAATACTTCAATAAAAGAATAAAGCATCATAAAGTCATGGTATTTACAGTATCTGCGTTATAAAAAGATGAACAAGCCTACTTCCACCCAGGCTTTGCCAAGCAGAGTGGCCTTAACAATATGTTCACCATATCCAGCTCTAAATAATGAAGTTGCTGGAAGTAAATACCAAAAAAAAAGGAATTTACTTGCATCTAATGTGTCCAGTGTGCAGGTTAACTTAATGTGATATATATAAAACAGGTCGGTTTATCTACTTTTTTATTTACTACTACAGAATTGGGTCTAACCTAGCATGATTTATACCAGCTGCTTAATCACAAAGGAGTATAAACTGCCTTTGAAATCATACTATTACCAAGCCTTTCTTGCTGCCCTCTCTGCTGTTACATTCTGTATTTTACTTGCTAGTCTTACTCCACAATCATGCAGAATAGTTCGTGAGTTTGCTGCAAGTCTGCTCCTCTTCCTTGGAACAAAGTCCCTCTTTTATAACTCTGGAATTTGTCCTAAATTACCCAGTGTAAATTTACTTAGCATGTGAAGTCTGGTAAGTATGGGAAGCAGCTGATATTGACTGATATATTTATTGGGGTTTTTTTTAAGTCATTTCACTACATTGAATCATAGATTTAAACTATAATTTCTTGCAAGCAGATAATGCAGTGATAAGGTTGTTGGAATGCATCTGATGTATTAGTGACAGAACTTGCTTGGAGCACTAAAAACAGNACAGCTCGAGTTCCTGCAGCCTTTCCTCGTATGAAAGATGTTCCAGTCCCCTGATCATCTTGGTGGCCCTGTGCTGGATTCTGTTCAGAAGTTCTCTGTTTCTCTTGAGCTGAGGAGCCCAGAACTGGACACAGGACTCCACATGAGGCCTCACCAGGGCAGAGGAGAGGGGGAGCAGAACCTCCCTTGACCTGCTGGCCACACTCTTCTTGATGCATCCCAGGATGCCGTCGACCTTCTTGGCCATGAGGGCACATTGGTGGCTCACAGTTAGTTTATTATCAACCAGGACTCCCAGATCTCTCTCTGCAAAACTGTTATTCAGCAATTTGACCCTCAGCCTGTAAAAATGCATGATGTTCCTTCCAAGATACAGGACGCTGAACTTGTCCTTGTTGAACCTCATGAAGTTCCTCTCTGCCCAGCTCTCAATGCCGTCGAGATCCCCCTGAATGGCAGCACAACTTAGACATGGAAAACCTCCCTGCCAAAGAAATTATTTTTATAATAAAGTTTTTAAAAATGATCATGTCTGCTACAACAAAACATTTGATTCTGGAACTTTCAACCTGATGTAAAACTGACAATTATTGAGGAACCATACCGTTTCAACAAGCAAATATAAAAGTTTTCAGAAGGGCCATTCATGTTGTATGGAACAAGTTTTACCAGTGACAATAAATGTCTTCTTGAAGAGCGTGGAAGCAGGAAGCTGAGCAGAAGGCATAAAATAAATAATTTTTTTAATTAAAAAAGATATTTCTCTTGTAATTTCTAAGTGTATTTCCTAAGACTGTAGCTGATAATACAGTGCTAATTTCCTAGATGAATCAGCTATGTTCACTAACATAGCTAAGCACATAATATCCAAAGCTGTTGAATGAGCAGGAGATGTCACTAACAGCAGCTAGAAAGAATTTGGAGAAAGGATGAGGATCATGGTATTGTGTTCCTTGGACACTTGGGGCATCTTCACCAAATATCAAATCTCAGTGTGGCAATACCAACTAGAATAGACTGGCTTTTTTTTTTTTGCTTATGGTAGAAAGAAGTTTTTACCCCTTTCCAAAGGTGAAATACTTTAAATCAGATGACCTACCCCAAATATGGCAGATTGTATTCAAAAGATCTTTTTTGAGATGCTTCAGATCTCCCAGAATGGAGATGCTCTAATGAATCCAATGCTTTGTGAATTTCTTTTCCAGAAATAATCAAGAATGCAGAAATGCCAGTCAGTGTTTTTGACAAGATCCTTGCCTGACAACAAGGGAAAGGGAGTGAAGTAGTTATCTAAACATGCAATCTTTTTCACCACAAGTACTAGCAGAAACCATTGAGGAGACCATTACTACTGCAACGGAAGTCTTTATATCATGATAAGGAGCTGAGCACTATCAGTTGTTTTGTCACATTAACTGTTATATTAACAACTGAGTTTTTCCTCATCTGGCAGAAGATATGGAATTACAGAAGCAAAAGGTGCAGATGTGGTAATAAATATGACAAAGGTAATTTGACACCTCTAGTGAGAAGTGATTATGACTAAACTGTCCAAATTTAAAAAGGAAATAGCTCCACTTGCCTATACAATACCACTACAGGAGGGATATATCTATTTTCTGCATCTGAACTTGAGTGGAAATCATTGCACCTAGATTACCCTGGGTTAGCGTTGTTGATGTAATCTTTCGGGAACAGATGAATGTTTGCTGGAAATCTAATATGGGTTAGATGAAATCAATAACATTGTCTCAAATAAAGAAAGACTTTTGAGGAAGGACTTGGAAGAAAGATTGATGATCATAGTAGCTGCAACAATTACCCCTGCTAAATCTAATTTTAAAGAAGAGTCAGGATCATAAAATATTCCAAACACACTTTCAGTTTATTCTGCAAAACTATATGAAAGGTGTCAAGAGTACGACCCCACATAATCTTAGATGATGGTATTAAAAATAACCAGTTGATGTTTCTTGCATACAACAAAGATGGGCAAAATCATCTTGAATATGTTTTTTAAGTGATAGTTGAGTTAATGGGTGAACCTTAGGCAAGTTCAAAACTTCTGCATCTGAACTGCACTGTTGACAATAAATGCCAGAATTCTTAAACTTGAAGTTTTACTTATTTGTTATCAGAACTATAACAAACTCTTCAGCGTGATCAAGAGACAGTATAGCAAGTACCAAGTCAATAATCACTTTTAGACTTTCTGTTTACTGGGCATATCTGCTTGCAAGTTATGTAAAAGTCAAAGTGTAAATCCTAATGGAAAGAGCTATGCATCGTTAACACCTACTTTCCAAATAAGTGTGACCTCAGATCACTAAAGGATTGTGTACCACTATTTTAAATTTTAAATTAATTTTTTAAAAGGGAGACTGAATCAGAGTGTTAGTATTATAATCTTTGTACCTTGAGGATTAAAATGCAACTGGGATTTGCTTCTCCCTTTTGATGGAAAAGAAATATTAATGAGTAGGACAGAGTCTCTGACAAATTGATTCTATTAGCTGGCCTAACACAAATAACACTTTGTCAGAGTGTTACATTAATAATCTCTCCTATTATCCTCCCTGTTTCCTTGTGGAGGCAGGTGCCACTGTTATCCTGTTACTTTAAACAAATGTAATTAAGTAATGGTTCAGTGATTTGACTTCATGAGCCAGATCCTGATCTATCTTTCCAGGTTGAATCTCCTAATAAGCCTATTTTGTCTCTTTAAACGAGAGTAGGATTAAGTGTGGCGTGTTGTAACCTTGGTAAAACTTCTCAGTGAGGAAAGCACAGAAGTCCTATTTGTTTCCAGGTCACTCTTCAGTAAAAAAGCTGACTAATAACTTGTCAGTTCTGACTGTCTAGGCATCTAAATGAATATTATTTGCAAATCATAGGTCTGTCTTGACAGGAAAGCTATGAAGACTTATAAGTGGATTGTAATAGAGAAGGCTACTCATGGCTCCACGGTATTATTACAAGTCATTCTACTGCCTCACCTCCTTTTATTGCCTTTGTCTGGTCCACATATTTAACTAAGAAAAACAGTGATTGTGGCAGAAGAGACTTCATTGGATCATTGTTCATAGTGTTTCTTCGAGCTGCAGTGAGAGCAACATTAGGCAACACTTCCGATCTGCATGGCAATCCCAGCAGTCATTTCTCTGCAGGCACTTTGCTTCTCTCCTGAGAGATGTTGTCATATTTTACCAGCCTCAAGGAGATGTCATATTGTACCAGCCTCAGGGAGACGTTTTGTTCTGTATCCAGTTTACAATATAAGAACAACCCAAGATTCAGAATTAGATTGATTTCTTTTTGCAAATTTGGTCTGTAGAGACTAGTAGGGCTGGAAGAACCGTGTGCCAAAATAAGGTAAGGGTAATTAATTCAAAATTTCATAGCAGCCAGGATGGGCAAAGGTAAAGGCATGACCCAAGGAGAGAAACAGAATAGGAAGGCTTGGTACAGAGATGTGCAACTGGGAAAACTATAGCTGCAGCTGAGAGAAGTGGCTGAATGTTGCCGTGCACTTGCCTCTATAACCAGAGGTTTTACTTAGTCTGCTGTTAGAAGCAATTGCAAAACTCAGTGGTAGTCCCTTCTGTTCTTCACTAGTTGATTTAACAGTGTAAAAGCCTTCCATCACAGATGGCTGTTTCAACAGTTCAGATACTGGCTACTTACATGGTGGAATTAATATTTCCAGCATCCTGAAGGTCAGTGTAGGTTTCTATATGCAAAATTTATTTTTCAATTTAAAATAAAGGAAATAAATCAGAAATTATATAAAGGACAAAAAGTCAGGGACTTCAAAGCTAGGAATTACCAGTATTTGAGGCAATGGCAAGTAATCATGTAGGTAAGTAATCATGAAGATTTTATCATAATGCATATGCATGAAGGAAACAATTAAGATTGCTTAAGAAACTTTGCATAACTTTTTTTTCCCCTATCTGAGTTTTGCAACATTAAGGATCTTTAAATGTAGGCAATCGTAACTAATATTACTGTAATGCCTAATCTTGGCATCCTGCAAACATCCTTGTTCCCAGTGATCTCTTATTACCAATGTTTGTACAGGTGGAATTTTGTAAAATAAGTGTTTCCTTTTATCAGTTTAAAATTTACTGCCTTTCACTATCTTTTCATACCTTTGTTCTGATGAAGAATGCCTTACAGGAGCTCCTTGATGTATGTTTTCTGTTCCAAATACACTTTTATATGCATCTATCTTATTTTGAATCTGAATAGCTCCAATTTTCTCAATTTCTCATGTGGTTTTACAAGCTGACGTCCCTAGGCAGATAAGCAGTTCTTTATTACAATCTCTGAGCCTTTCCAGGAAACTTGAAATTAAGTTCAGACAGATAATTTATGAACTGGTCAGTATGTAATAGAAAAAAATATTGTGATTGATCTAAGAAGGGGGGAAACAGAGCTGGAAGAAAAGGTAGGGCAATTTTATGTGTTTCTCTGTAGAAGGGGGTGTAATGGTTTAAACACAACAACACAACAATCAACCACACAGACACTGGCTCCTTGCCCTCCACATTGGCAGGATGGGGAGAATCAAGAGGGAAAGATGAAGCTTTGTGGATTGAGATAAGGGCAATTGTTATAGAACAGTGCAAGAAGAAAACAAACAGCCATAACAACAGTAAAAGAAGACTCAGAGTGAATGATGTCCAGGGTAACCGCTCACTGCCTGGAGCCCAACGTTCATTCATGACCAAACAGCTGCAGTTCCTATGCTGCTCCCCACAACATATTGTTTGTGAGGTCAGTGTGATATTGAATAGCCTTGCCACAGCCCTCACAGCACCTGGGGAGAATAAACCCCATCCCAGCCAAACAGAGATGAAAAGACGGAAAAGAGATATGGTTTTTAATAGAAAAATGTATTAAACAGAACAGTTCCAGGAAATATTTAATATTTAGCTAAACAAATGTTGTCTTCAGCTCCAGGAGTCCTCACTACGTATCCATTTACTTCTGTTCTTTCACCTGCCATCCCCACTATATGGTACAGGTAATTTTTTAGATGACAGCCACCTTTATTGTAGGAGTCCATGCTAGAGGAATCCTGCAGGGCTTCCAAACTCACAAGTCCTGAATGGCTTCCGCTGTTGCAGTTTTTGGTGTGTAGAAGACGTATGAGCAAAAGTGCAGGCCTCAGATCAGAACTATGTCTGCCGTGCTCTTTCTATTTTTATCTTCTTGCTACAAGAAAGGTGTTGACAGTTGAAGGCATCTAGCAGAGGTCCTTTAGAATGGTCAAGGGGCTGGAGCACGTGGTCTACTGGGAAAGGATGAGGGAACTGTGTGTGTTCAGCCTCAGAGGGTTGAGGAGAGACCTGATTGCAGCTTATGCTTACCAAATGGGAGGAAACAAACAAAATGGAGTCAGACTTGGAGGTGCTTAGTGGCAGGAAAAGAGTCAGAAGCTGGAAAAAAAAATTCTTGATGCACAGGAAGAAAATATTCACCATGAGGACAATTAAATACTGGAACAGGTTGCCTGGTGATGTTGTGGGATCTGTGTCACAGGTGATATTAAAATCCTGCCCCAATGCAGCCCTTAGCAACCAGATTTAATTGGCAGTGCTTTGAGTAGGGCCTTGACTGCCCTTGTCCTTTTCAAACTCAACCATATCATGATTTTGTGTGGGACCAAATAGAGTTCAATACTCCAGGAAAAAAAAATCTTGGCTTCATAAGATTTATAATAAAAAATCTAAACTGGTCACTGACTAAATTACTAATATCCATAGAAAATGGAATTTAATGGAAGGTGTACAAGGAAACACAATACAAGGTCATTGATTTTGTTGTATAAACTATCAAAATCTTTTTGAGGCACAACCTATGTTTGCTTGCAGCATATTTTAAGTTTCTTTTTCCAGCATGCATTTTTCCTAGGAAATCTTTTAGTATCACCTAAAGATGTAATTAATGTTATTTAGGTGGTGTTCCAGTCCATGTGAGCACAGAATATTTTCCTATTAATTCCAAAAGTGACATAAATGATTGTAATAATATCCTAAGATATTTTATCTGTTATCTATTTTTCATATATGCAGTCTTGTATGTATCTAGTGGTTTATTTTTCTTGAATCACACAGTATGTTTCTTAAGTACACTATAAAAAATAACATAATCATGATGTTATCTGTTCTGTTACAAAGTATATGACAATATTGTGTTTATTGTTAAATACAGCCTCAAGGAGCACATATCAGTGGCAAGCAAGTAAGTTGTTTTCAATTAAGAATATCGTCTCAGTGCTGAGTATACACACAGGATTATTTATATATGAGCTTGATGTTGTTAGAAAATGCATATTAGGAGCATTGAGTTCAGCTTTTGTTTGGACATAACTAAATGAAACAAAGATCAAGCATAATAATTTAAAGAATTATGCTTGTAATAATCCTATGTCATAGATGGTTTTGGTAGTTCATTTTGTATTGTTGATAATGTATGGATACTCTTAATGATTCCATTAGAGTGAGCAGTGGAAACATAATTTCCCTGGAACTGCAGCTGCTGTAGTTGAAGATTAGGCTCTTACTATCCCTTAGGGATATTACTGTCTCTGCCAGCTGACTTAGTTTTTATACAGCCAGCGATTTATTAGATTGTTTTGCTCTTAAGTGTGATAATAGGCCTTATGCTTGCAAGGTTTAGAGACTTCCAGTGCATTAATATTTTATGGCAATGACAGTCAAGACACATTTTGTTTACCTAACAAGACAAGCCAAGCTTCAGCTGATACATATTGGAGATTAGATTTAACTGGCAGGAACTCTGCCAATTTTGTCTTTAATGCTTTGCAATGACTTTTATAATTGTAATCTAATCATTTACATATTTGGTGCATCAACATTTTGTTCTAAACAGTACTGATTTGCGTGATTTGAATATTTATAAGGAATCTTTTCTGTGCAGCCGTGCTACTCAGTCCTCTGATATCGATATATTTTCTTTGTGTAGTATATATTAGATCAGCTACAGCATTATTTGGAGGCTGAAACAACTCCCAGCTAGCATCCCATATAAACTTGCTTGGGGAATTCAGTTTACAATTAAATAGATTGAATGTTTCAATCTTGTGAAAATAAACCCTAGTTTACTTGTCCCATGTATTGGCCAAAATAGGGCCCTGGTTTGTTGTCACTCAGTTTCAGTGATGGTGATAAATATTTCAAATGAAGAAGCCCCACATTGATTGCTTTTTACTTCTTCTCAACAAAGCATTTTTCATATATTAATGGTGAAAGTTAGTGAAGATCAGTGGGTCAGGTGTCTGACACTGGTTCACTGTGTCTACAACCACCGTTACTGTTTCAGCTCCAGGGACACAGCTGAGTATATATAACAAGAGAAATTGCCCATTGAAGAGCTTGATCCTCCTATTACTTAGGCTCAAGTATATCATAAGAAACTCTGTTAGATATAGATTCAGGAAATAGTGTTATTAATAGCTTTATGGTTTCAGCTGCAAAGGTGGTGCTTGTGGCTATGAGCAGCACGAAGCCAGGGAGGTAAGATTTATCTTTGGTTTTGAACTGTGTTGTTCTGTGGTTCTGAACAGTTAACCTCTCTATATAACAGGTTTTAAATGGGCTATTTTGAGGTTTGAAATCATCTAAAAAAATTTAAAAATAGAGTTAAAGTTTAATAATTGACTCTTATTCTTCTCTAACATCTCCATAAATATTATGATATAGAGTCAGCAGCTGCAAGAGCTCTACCTTGTTTCCAAGATTAATTTTTAATTGACTGTCTTTTTTTTTTTTTTTTTTTTTTCTCTCACTTCTATCTACACTGAATAGGAAGTTTTTTTCTTTTACTGGTCCAGAAACTAAGAACTCACCCTGGAGTACATGTTCATAACAATATACAAGGCAAATGAGATTTGCAGACTTTATGCAGTGATGAAATCTTGTCAGTACTGCAGTTTCTCTACTGTAATGATTTGCAGAATCAAGGTGCAAGGTGTTACCATCACTTTCCAGATAATCTTGCAGGTTAAACTGTGATAAATTGTGATCTCAGCCCTGAAGAGTTGCAATGGAGTTGTTTATTGATTAAGAGGGAGCTGATCACATATGTAAGGTATGTTCATGTATGCTTATGCACAAGGTAATTTTCAGGAAAAGTGAAACTTATAGTAATAATTTCTCTATTAAAGACATCCTTCTGTCCCAGCTACATTTGGCTTTAACATTCTATGCTCTTTTGCATTGAAAGCTGGAGTGAGAAACAAGATCAGACATGGAAGTAATAATCAAGTCTGCCAGTCATTCAGCAAGTCCATTGACATAATTAGGAATCATCTCATTTATGACTAGCATGCAAATAGATAGGATTTACATTTTAATAGAAAGTTAATAAAAGGAATAAAATCACAAAGCTGGAGTAGGCTTCCAAGGTTATGGTCACAGAACCAAATTTTTAATAATACTGTCTCAACAGCAGCTGGTAAGGTTGAATAATCTGGTTTTCCAACTCCATTTTGTACTCATCTGTTTGTGTCATTTGCTAAGCAGCTTTAGAAGTCTGGCTGCAGGTATTTCTGGCACTGTGGAGATTTATTGCTCTGTATACACTCTACAAGTGTATTTGCTCCGTATATGCACTGTGTCAGTGGGGCAGAGGCAAACATTATAACTAACCTGAACAACTGGTTTTCAGTGAATTCAGTTAGGATTATCTCATCATTAGTACTAGCCTAAGTAAATGTCGCAGTTAGGTGAATACTTATATTTTTCCTGCGAAGAAAATGTATGTAGATGTGAATGTCAATTAGGCATGGCCCTCAGGGTCATGGTGAGAAATAAACATGACCACTGGTGGTGGAAATTTTCAACTTTCCTCATGTGGGGGTTATGAAAATGATTTTGTCTTGAGAGGCTTCAGGGAGTTTGCTGGTTGCAGCACTTACCCAGATTCAGCAAAGAGATAATGAAGGGATTAAGTGATAATTAAAATACCTTTTTCACCATGTGCTCCAGCTTCTGCTTTTTTTCTTCATGATATGTCTGTAATGACATAATTCGACCTTTTCTGTACTGGTGGTCTGGCAACATGTCTTTCAGGAATTTCCTGATGAGGCTTATTTTACAATAGGTTTATTTTAACAGGAAAGTAGAGTTGCGTGTACTTTATGAAAGTATTTGCTCACGTTTATTTGACAAACAGTACAGATTTATTTCCACTTGCATTTATGTACTTACGGCAAACATTCAGATGAGTAAATTTTTGTTTAGACAAAATGAGCGGAAAGAATGTGTCATAGATACTGGTGTGGATATAGCAGCCTAGCTCATATGAATCATAATACTGAAATTTTTCTGTAAAAGTGTCCTGAAAAACTTTCTGTGTGGTCAGCCAGCTTGGAATAGGGAAGAATACCATTTTGTTTAGGTAATCATCTATTTAGACAAATGTTTGACGACACATAATCACAGCACATTGTATGTTAATAGTTGGCTTGAAAGCATTTACATATCATCCATAGGCACAATTCTGAAAAACAATTACATTTCCAAAATTAATGTCTCTTTCTATATAACCTGAACATAAATACAATAAATAAAGGATTTGCTCTCAGTAAGGCCCAAATTCTAACATTGTAAGAATATAGACAAAACTAGCAATTTAATCTGATAATATTAATATAAACTGGAGATTATTTTTAGCTCTTTTCTCTTTCTACAATATTTAATAAAAAATAATCTTTTCCTTTCATTAGTTTCTTTCCCTGATTACCTGTAAAAATGAAATGAAAGCCGTTGAAGAATTAAATAATGCTTTCATTCTTTTTTTTTTATTTAGGTTGCTTGATTCTTAACTGCTACTATACATATACCTGTGAAAATACAAAGAACAATTAGTCAAAATGTATGTGATTTTTACTACTAAACATTTTCAAACTGCATTATGTAAATGCACATATAATTAGAACTGAAAGAGGGGAAAAGAAAACCAATTACAATGCTTTATTGAAAAGAAAATCCCCCATGATATTTGAAAAATAAGTCTATTATAGAAATGAATTTTAACAAAATGTATAACTATTATATGAATCGTATGTTTGAAATCTATTACATGACAAGAAAAACAAAAAGTCATGTCAGAAAAACTTTTAAAACTTGTAGCACCTATTTATTTTTCAGGAAAATTTCCAAAGTATACAGGAAATAGAAACCTTGCTCCGAGTATTTTAGTTTATGGAGTTCTCTCTGCCTTGAAAATCATAGTAGAAATCTCCAGAGACTCTAAAGATGTATTACATCATAAAGCAAACTAAAGGATAGTAACCCATGTTATTAAACTGTCAACATACATTATACTACAATTTATCCACAATCCAACTCAAAGCCTCACTGTTTGCAGAAAGTTTAAAACATAAGACTACTCTCTAATCATCTAAAGCCTAAGGTACTTTGGAAAAAATGTTGTAATAATCGCTTCACTCCTCCATTGCAATGTGTGTGAATTTCATCGTTTTAGTGCTGCAAATTCTCAACTATTACAAGGAAGAATTTTGAAGGATTAGCACTTAAAAGATTTTATTAGTGATGCTGTGATTTCTAATTTCACAGCATATTAATACAGGTTTGTTATAACAGACATAATGAAAAATAAATCTTAAAACCCAGTGCTTAAACCTTGCTTAATTTCTACATTAATATTTAACAACAGACCTGATAAAATGACATTACTTAAAGTGTGCCTTCTCAACCAGATAATATAGGACTATTACTTTGAACACTGAAACACAGGAGATTGGTGTTATTTGGTAGGAATTATTGTGAAATTTATGCTGAGAGAAGAAATTCCAGCTGTATATATTAAAGTAGCATTGTTAGTTTCAATTAAAACAGTACTAATATAGTGTAGTATAGTGGGAGGTGTGGTGTATAAGAGGCAGCTGGTAAAGAATAGAAAGAGAATCTAATCAAGAGTACACCGAGGAAGTGTCAACATAGGAGTCTTAATATCAAATCCTGTTTTTCTTTGCTAGACAGGAGTAGCTGGTAATCTTAGTGGCAGAAGTAGATTTCATAGAGGTGTTTAAGAGTGCCAAACTGTGGATTTAAAGTTTTGGGTTTGTTTTTGGTTGGTTGGTTGGTTGGTTGGTTGACTCTTTGTTTGTTTGTTTGGTTTTTTCCCAGGGAGCTTAGGAGAGAAGATGAGGAAACAGGAGAGCAACAGAAATGAACTTGACCAGTTTAGAGGAGTGAGGTGTAAGGGACAACTGCTTGACAAATGAATAGGTTTTAGAGGTCTTGGGTTGATGGTGGTAAATAATCATGGTGAAGATTGTGGCAATAAGGTTATACTAATATATAAATAATGACTATTTTTATCTCTGCATGATCAGTGAATTGGGAAAACTGTTGCAGAAAAGATATCCTGCAACACAATACAATGATCCAGAAAAAAGGAGAAATTCAGTTTCATAGAAATAATTCCTCAGAGCTATAATCTTTAACTTAAATACGTGTTTCTAAGAAAAATGAAATACGAGTCCAAAGCAATTAAGTCACTAAACCTGGTAGAAGTTAAAAATAGTCAAAAGCATGAGTTAGGATAGGAAAGAGAGAAATAATATGAATTTAAACTGTCTCCATTCTTCCAATCCACCCATAATCCTTAAGTGGCTAAGTGCTTCTGGTAGAAATTCAGCAATGAGATAAATAACAGAATCCATGTTAACAGTGATCAACATTATTTGTCAGTATTAGTGTAGTAAAATTAGAGATTTTTTTTAAAACTGCTCTTTAAAAATCTAAAGTCGTTGAACTTTAAAGCCTTGTTGAACTGTCAAGGAGTATATTTAGCTGTCTCACTCATAATGGCAAACTATCATTCAAATCACATGATATTATATTATTTTTACACCACCATTGCTCATTATAGCCACAATTAAATATGCACATTCATTTTGTATGGAAAATAAGGTAGGAGCACCTTGTTTTTTTCTTGGACATATGCATGTCCATCAGCCCTTACAAATAGGAAACTGTATTAGGAACATATGAAAATAATTGAGGAACAAAATGTCTAATGTAAAATTTATTTACAGTTTTCTTGTGCTAGACCATAGTTGAGAGAACTGTCTTGCTAATGAAAAATTACGGCATGCAATATATTGCTGCCAAAGAAAGCATCAGTACAGTCTCTGTAGCATGCATAATGGTTCCAAAATATATAGTTATTTGGACCAGGTTGCAGTTCAGTACAGTCTCCTCTGGGATTTTTCAGGCTTCTGACCAGGAAGTGATGATTACATTCACTTCTATAACTTGTGGGGTATTGAAAGAAACAATTAGTCAACCCATATGTAGAGGTTTTACCTGGGCCAGGTTTTTCAGTAGCAGGGGGGCTAAAGAGGTGGTTTCTTTAAACAAAGAGTTGCCAGAAGCTTCCTCTGTAGCTGACAGGATTAGGGCACCAGTCAATTTTAAGCTTGACCTTGCACCTGACCCAGGCCTAGCCAATTAGTGATGGAGGTAATGCCTCTGTGAATAACGTATTTGAGAAGAAGTTGTTGCACAGTCATAAAAATGGCAGCAGCAACAGGGAGGGAGAATGTGAAAACATCTCTGCAGACACCAAGGTCAGTGAAGAAGGAGGAGGAGGAGGGTGTCTAGGCACTGAAGACTCCCCTGTGATATATGGTGAGGCCCATGGTGAAGCAGGTTGTCCCCCTGCAGTCCATGGAGGACCACTGGGAAGCAGAGATCCACCCGCAGCCCATGAGGGAAGTGCTCACGCTGCAGCAGGTGGATGCCTGAGGGAGGCCGTGACTCCGTAAGAAGTTCGTCCTGGAG
>WBNH01011970.1:9805-82014 GCA_013401255.1 Urocolius indicus | reverse complement strand
CGCCGCCGCCGCCGCCGGGTGCCCGCGGAAGTGCGCGGCGCTCGCGCCGGAAGTGGCGTGGATGCGCCGCCGCCTCCCGAGGAGCGGCCGCCGTGGCTGCCGGGACGCGAGCCCTGGGGAAAGATGCCCGTGGCGGTGATGGCAGAGAGTTCCTTCAGCTTCAGGAAGCTCCTGGAGCAGTGCGAGACTCAGGAGCTGGAGGTACGGCCGGCTGCAGGGAGGGGGGCGCGTGGCGGTCACCGCGTCCTCGCTGAACGCGGACCTTCGCCTGGAAATGCTGGTTTGGGAGTCGAAGCTGATCGTGCAAGGAAGGATATTCGTGCCTCTCTGCCAGTGTTTCGGTGCGAGGGTTCAGTGTTTAAGCGTTCCAGAAACACCACGAAGCGTTTCAGAAACTCGCAGGGTGCTGCCAGATTAGCGGGTTTTCGTGTCGTTACTAGAGTCTGTTGGGAGGAAGGGTGTGTGAGAGAGAAGCTTTGCGTGTCTGTGATTCACGTGGTTGAGAAGAAGGTACCACAAAGGGGAGCAGAACACTGAAGCAGGATTACTCTTAATGGTGCTCTTACTATGGGAGCAGGCACTGAAAGCTTCTTCTGTGCTTTATAAAATTGTACTGCGTGATGAATTTGTAACTGTGTGCAGCATTGGTCTACCAGATGCAGCCTGTGGTAACACCAAGTGGCACCAAGTTACTGTTAAAAGCTCTTCCCAGATGACCCTTACTTGTTTTGTAGATTGCTTTTCTAAACATAAAGCTTGTGCATCTATCTAACTATAGCCTTTTGAAAGAAAGGGAAATGTTGAATTTTCTTCCTTCTTGCAGTCTTTAGTGATTCTGATTTTTAGATCTTTCTACCCTAGCAATTGAAGGGAGAGAAATGATCCCATATATGATCACTTCCCACAACAGAACGTTGGTGTTGATAAACCATGCAGCTTTGCAGTGGAAGATATAATCCTTAAGTGGAAGAGGTCACTGCTGATGTGTATGCAGCACCATGCTTCAGTTTATGTTTCTGTTCGTTGTTTCTGTGCAGATCCCGGGTGCCTCTTGTGTTGTCAGAATGGTGCTGCAGCTTCTTTGTATGCCTGGGGTTCTGTAGAAGAGTTGTGGAGCTGGAGGGAGATTGTTCTGATGAAAATGGGAGCTACCTGCTCAGGTGATTGTCATGTCAGCATAGAGAAACAGAGGAGTACCTTTGTTGTTGAACTGAGTGTGGCCGCCTCTTCCTGCTGAGCAATCCATCTATGGAACTGAACTTTGTTGGCTTTGGCCACTTCTTTTGTCCTCTGGAGCAGTGAGAGGGTTGTTGGGGATGGAGCCCAGCAGGCTTTGTGCTTTGCATCTGCAGCCATCTCAGGAAGAGTAATGTATCCTCCTTGCTGCAGAGCGTGTGATGTTGAACCTCGATAGGTCCCCAGGAGCTGTTAGACTGTGCTCTGCTTGAGAATTCTGCTAGCTATCAATAGTCTTCTAGAGTAAATGGCAACAGATGCACCCCTGGCAAACTTCCCAAATGATCTGATAGCGACAGTAAGTTGCTGCATCCACAGTTAAGTGGTAAGTTACGCATCTGCATCCACATCAAGATTCTTGTGGGCACACTGGTATCTGCTGACAGTCTTTGTGTTTCAGATCATGGGTTGATATGCAGCCACAGAGCTTCCTTCAGTAAGACTGTAGATTGTAAATCCAGTTGTTTGGGTGGTAGTAAGCTTTCTCTTGTGTTCACTAGTCCTCTGGCAGATAAACTAATGAGTTGTCTTTTTAGTAAAGGGATACAACCAAGATGAACATACACAGTTCAGACAGATGGTATTGACTTGGCTTTGTTTAACTGGGCATAATCCAAAGAATGGTAGTAGAAACTGTTGTGTATGTAGAAACTGAGATTTTTTTATGTAGATGATGAGCCCCAGGAACAGTTTAATGGCTGGGGATGATGATATCCGCTCCACGACACAGCTAATCACCTGCTTTGGCTTAGCTTGCCTATCAATCACATGTGTAATTAAATCAAAGAGCTGCCTAATTGGCTTCCTGTGAGTGCTTGCTGCACTGTCCTTTGATGTAAATTGTGATAACTTGATAAATTCCTTATGGGAAATATTTTCAGCTTTTAAATGATTATAGACTTTAGAGATTTTATCTCTTCATTGTAATTAATTTTTTTCCACTCGTGTGACTTGTGATGTCTGTTGAAGCATAACAAGTGTTAAAGCTTAGTTTGGAGTTTTAAGAAGAGCAGTTCAAGAGAGCAAAGAAGCTTTGCTGTGGTGGACTCCACTGAATTAAGTTCATCTCAAGGCAAATAAAATCATGAGTGCCTAAAACAAACTCTTCATGTGAGATGGTTATAACTTTCATGAGCATAAGCTAGAAGAGTCACAAAAGATGTGCCTTCGTTTATTCGTGCCGCAAAACAAAGTTTCCTAAGTAAAATTTCTGACACGTGCAAGTTAACTCTTCACTGTAAGATACAACTGCATTGAGGTAACACAGTTACTCTGACAGTTTGGCCAGACCTATTATGTGATGTGAAAACAAAAATACCAAGCAGTCATCTTGGAGTGCTCAGTTTTCATTAAATATGGCTCCTGATGTGTTTTGTAAGGTATAGATCTTAAAATACTTAACCAAATTATTTGTGCTTGTTTTTTAGGCCCCTGGAGGAATTGCAACACCTCTTGTTTATGGCCAACTTCTAGCTTTATACCTGTTGCATAATGACATGTAAGTGGCTTGTCTTAATCTTTAACTTCAGGTATTGAATTTATCACTATTGGCTTGAGCTGCAATTGCCAGTATGTTAGAAATTGGTTGTGTCACTAACAAAATGCGTGTGGGCAATGCTGTGTTTTTACACGGTTGGCTCCTCCAGAAAGTGTTGAACACTTCAGCATTTTGATTTGTAGCCTCTCAGGGCTGCATTTCTTTTGAGCAAGACTGCACACTGCTTCTTGTGTTTTGGTTACAGCAGGATAGCTCTAAATGTCTGTGTTAAATGACTTAAATCCACATGAAATAATAACTCTTTGATCTAGTGCATTATTACCTTGTACCTCTGTGAACTTGATTTGCTACATTTAAAGTTTTATTGGGAAATTGCTGATTATTTATTCAGGCAGAAGAAATGACACTGCCAGGTTTGGTTAGCAAGCCAAAGTAAGCATTGGTGAGGGATTCAGAGCTTTCAGAGTTTTCTTGCATTGTAGATGTCAGTTCTTTCGGGACAAATTCCCTGAAGGCTGATGCTGAGTATTAGGTTTAATGCAGATAACATTGGTTCAAATTAATTTTTGAGGTTTAGAGCTGTGGAGTTTTAGCAATGTATTGTAATGAAAAGCAGTGAGTCTCTTTCCACATTTTCAATCTTAGAATTTGTAACCATTTTGTTCTGACTTCTGTGCTCTAAAGATTAATGTGCCCAAATGGCCAGAATGCTTGTGACAAAGGTGGGCTTGGAAGAACACGCACAAAACATTCAAAGTCTTTTGTATGCAAAGTGGGAACACGAAGAGTATTTTTGTACTGTAAATAAGTCAAATAAAAATAAATGGTGTTTATTTCATCCTTTACCTTCTGTATATGTATGCCCTATAACATATACAATGTATTATGTGCATGTATATCATTTATAAGTACATGTGCATATACTGGGGGTACATGCTCAAAAATGGGGTTTTTTTTCTGCCAAAAGTGTGTGATGGGAGTTTAGAGATCACTGTTCTAAATGACTACTGGCGCTATGAAAAGTTCCTGTTTTGTACATGCGTTCCTCAAAAATGCAGCGATTCTAAAAACAAAGCCGCAGAACTCACTTCTGGGATGTGCTGCCTAGGGTAGATAAATGAAAAACCTTTTCTAAACTGGTGTTAAATGAGGCAGTTAGTGAACTATTTGTTGTATGATGGCAATCATGTCTCCTCAAGAGTAACTTTGTTTTTCTACTTCAGTAGATGTTAGAAGGAACATTTTAAAGCGCTGAAACTGTTAACTATAGCATCTGAACAAACCTTTTTGCTGTCTTCTTGTAGCAAATGTTTTGTTTACTGAGAAGTATTTTTAATTTAATTTTTTTTAGGAATAATGCACGATATCTTTGGAAAAGAATCCCTCCTGCTATCAAATCTGTAAGTACTTCACAAAATGCTGTTTGACGCAAAACCAACTTCATATAAGCTTGCAAATAATGAGTGCCTTCCCCACAAGGATTCTGTTTGGTGAATAGGCTTTGCTCAGGTCTATGCTGCAAGCTGCTTGCCCAGGAGGTCTTTAAGATCTCCTAGTTGCTCATCTGCTACTTATTTTCCTTCACAAATCTGAACAGAATTCAAGAAATCTGTGGGACTTGTGTTAGAAAGCGTTGATAAAGGGTAGTCAGCTGGAGGAAAGCAATGGATCTGACTGAGCGTACAGGATACCTTGTGCAGTGAAAAGGAACTTCAGATAAGACACATTTTCAAATTGTTCAACATTCTGAAGGCACTTGTTTTGCAGTACATTTGGATCAAAGACACATTTTGAGCTTTCAGCTAAAGATAATACCAGAAATGCTTCCAGACTTCACCGTTGTTAGGTTTTTAATGAGAGATCATACGTTTTCACAAGGCAGCAAGTGCTCTGTAGTCTTGTATTAAGAAACCTCATGGCCAAGATGGGACCTGCAGATAGTTCTGAAATAATTTTCTTTCTCTTTCAAGAAAAAAGTAGTTACATCAGTTGAGTCAATGGTCATCTGGACCTATTTTTACATGACCTTTCTCTCAAACCTGCTGTACTTGTTGCACAGCAATGTTGTGGATTATCTGGCTTTTTTCGTGTAACTTCCATTTTATGTGGTGCATCGTGCTTGGTGGGGGAAACTCATGGCATAAACTATTTTGGTAAGACCTCAGTGCATAGTATTACCTTATGTGTATGTGTTGATGCTGAATGAACAATAATAATTTGTCTGAGTCTTAACTTCAGAAACAAGTCAGTTCTCTGTACAATTGAAAACATTGAAAACGCCCAGTTTGGTGTTTGGCTGCTGTTCTGACAGAGTACTCTGGACTCTGACCAAATGACAGTGTGTAACACAGTAAAAGTGGCCCTTAAAACTGCACTAGGAGTGCAGTTGTAGTGAGTGTGCTACCACGTGAAGTGAGACTTGTCAAGGCTGCATGACTTTCAAGTTGAAAATTGCCTTCCCTCTGTAAGTAGACTTTGCAATTCGTAAAGCCTCTATTGAAGGCTTGAAGCAGAAAGTAAGCTGTGCCTGTCTCTTTGCAACTTCAATCAGTAGCCTTACTGCAAATTATCCTCCATGATTGCTTCAGTTGGTCTGTCAGCCTGGGCTGGTATAACTGGCATGCGAGCAGATTTTGCTTATGTGGGTGATTAAAGTTTTGGCAGAGGGTGGATCAGGGAGCTTGCAGCAGTGGTATCTACTGGAACAAGATTTCCTGATGCTTGTCTGTTCATCTTTACACATGTTGGGACATACTCCTACAACGGGAAGGGAAGGGGATGGAAATGGGTTCATACAGTATGCTTACTGTAGAGAACATTTTGTTCTAGATTAACTGTTGGGTTTTTTGTCACAACAGGCAAATGCTGAACTTGGTGCAATTTGGTCTGTAGGACAAAGAATCTGGCAGAGAGACTTTCCAGGAATCTATACCACAATCCGTGCACATCAGTGGTCTGAGGCTATCCAACCAATCATGGAAGCACTTAGAGGTACAAAATGAACTTTTTTAGGTAGCATGTAATTATATGTTGTCTTAAATTTATTTCTTTATGTTCAAACACAAATAGACAAGTAGACAAATAATGACTTCTTATGAAAAATCAGACATACTCAGGAAGACTATTGCCAAGTTTTTGTAGGTTTATATATCAGGTGAGACTGCAGCACAGGGCCACCAAGATGACCAGGGGAGACTGGAGCATCTTCCTTATGAGGAAAGGCTGCAGGAACTGGGACTGTTTAGTCTAGAGAAGAGGAGACTATGGGAGGAATGTCATTAATATTTACAAATATCTAAATGGTGGATGTCAGGAGGTTGGGGCATCACATTTTCTGTTGTATTGAGTGACAGGACAAGGGGATGAAGCTGGAACACAGAAAGTTCCATTTAAACATAACAAAAAGCTATTTTACTGTGAGGGTGATGGAGCCCTGGCACAGGCTGCCCAGAGGGACTGTGGAGTCTCCTTCCTTGGAGGTCTTCATAACCCTCCTGGACATGTTCCTATGTGACCTGATCTAGGTGGACCTGCTTTTGCAGGGGGGTTGGACTAGATGATCTACAAAGGTCCCTTCCAAACCCTACCACTCTGTGATTCTGTGATTACAAAAACTTGTAAAACCATACTAAATTATTAAGTTTGTGTACTCTTTCATACTGAATTTTGGACACCATATATTTTCTTCTGTAGAAGTGACATAGACCATTAGTTATCCAATTTTATCAGACTTTTAAACAGTAATCTAGGTAACTTATCTTGGCATTTCAGAACCTTGTGATACCTTTGAAAAAGTTTTTCTTTTACATATGGATTTAGACAAATGTTTCATAAATGTTTATGTAACAGTAACATGCAAAGTCTTGCTACTAGAGGGCAGTACAGACTGCTAAAAAGTCTTCCAAGGTCTTTTGCAGTAAAAAATTCTCTGTAGCTTTAGAAACAACTGATTATCAGGTGCCTTGGTATCAAAGCTGATATGGTGAAAAAGCTTTTCTTTTTCTGAACTATTTCACACACAAGCTTATTGCAAATGAAGGACGGCATCAGAAGCAGAGTTGCTGAAACTGGTTTGTGTGCTGATGGTAGTACCCAAGGTACTACAAACTGCATTTGGAAATTCAGTATGGTTTTCAGTATGGGGATTTGTTTTGCAAAAGAGTAAGCTGTGGTTTCTAACAGCTGACCTGGTACTTCAGGCAACTGTGGGAAAGGAGGAGAAACTTTTATAAAGCACCAGCTTTACAGGTAGTAGCAGTTTTCTAAATGCGTTAGAATTGGAAAAAATATCTGATTTCCTAGTTGTAGAGATTACTCTTCTGTCTGCTTACAGTGTTTATCTCTTCTTAGATGCAACTAAGAGACGAGCTTTTGGACTGGTTTCTCAGGCATATACCTCAATAGTTGCAGATGACTTTGCAGCCTTTGTTGGGCTTCCTGTAGAAGAAGCTGTGAAAGGTACTTTACCTTCAGTCACTGAGTAGTTTTTCTACAGGTAACTGAGATCAGAGAGCTGCAAGTGATGGAAATAGGAACATGTATATAAATACTGTTTATAAAGAGAAGTGATGAGGCAATGAATAGAGGAAAATGACTTGGTTCTGGAAAATTGTTTGATTTGTTTAATTATTTGCCACTAGTTGCCGTTAGTTGTGCTCCCCTTCTCTATAGCATTGCAGTGGTGAGGGAAGATTGAAGGTAGTGGGTTTAGTTAGTTCTGTGACCTGTTACTTTCATAACATTATTTGTTGAATTGCATGTCTAAGTATAAGCATTTTTATAAGAAATATCTTGGAGTTATGGCATGCAGGCAGTGAACTGAGATCCTTTTCTACTAGTCTTAATGTGCATCTTTATGATTGCTAGAAATGCAAAAATATTCTTGTTCTTACAAATACAAAAATGTCTTTTTAGGTGTATTAGAACAGGGCTGGCAAGCAGACTTTTCAACTCGTATGGTAATGCCTAAAAAAACAGGTAGGTGGAGCTGTTATTTTACTACACATTAGGTTTAGCCGTTTATAGTAATTAGGTGTTAGTTTTTAATTAGAATTTTGTGCAGTATTATTTTAGATATTCCTACAGAGACTTATGGAGCATATAAATATAGAATGTTTATAAAATGTAGGAAGTAAAGTAGTGAGTTTGGTTTGGGGACACAAGTAGTTTGGACTAAGCTACATCCTCAACTTTTTTAAACAAAAAAGTAGACAGGAAATGCTGATTTCTCCTGTTGCTCCTCTGCTGCTGACTCTGACTCAGTGGAACACAAGTTGGATGACCCCAAATGACATGTCTTAATCTAATAAAGATGAGTAAAAAAGATACCATTTTGAACCTGAGACATTTTTCAGGAGAAGTAGAACTTCTTTGGGTGGGATCTGTTGGATCTTTGTTCTGGGGTGCTCCACTTGTTGGTTGAACTTTCTTTGTTTTTTAAAATTTATTCTACTGGATGTTTTTTCTTCACTGTCATAGTGTTGATAATAGACTGTCTGTTTCTGCAAAGCTCAGCTTTCAGAAATACTTAGCTTGTTTTTGCTAAAGCTGTATCTACGTCTGGATGAGGCAAAAATAAGTGTTAAGCTGTGAAGGCAGGATGAAATGACCGCTCTTAAACTGCACAGTGCAGCTCTGGAAGGAGCCAAATTGCATCCATCTAGCTAAGAAAATATACTGTTTGTACAGGCAGAAGTTTTAGGTGTTCAGAGCCCAGTACGTTAAAATAAACACATGCCAGGCAAGGCGTTGAAATTTAACCTTTGGGGCACATACAAAAGCTCAGTGCTCTGGTTTGTTACATGATTCATTTTTTATGAACTGGTTGCAAAATATGCAGTGCTTATAAGGACTGGGAACTAGTTACATGTGGTTCTTTTCCAAAAGTGAGTGCAGGAACTCCTACTGAGGCAAAAGAAAGAGGCAGGAGGTTGTAATCTGTTTTGAAGCTGCATGTCTAAGACGTTGAGACTTCATATTCTGCTTTTTAGCTATAAAGTAAAATGTGATAAACGAACAGATTTAATTACCTTTTCATCTCGTTCTGGTTTGCTGTGCAAACTGTTTAAAATTGATCCACTGGGCTAACTTTATCTGTGTTTTTCTTCAGGTGCGCTGGAAGCTTCCCTTAACAGATTTATTCCTTCATCAGGTACTTGCTGTTTGTGTATAATCTACTTGCATATATCTAAACTTGCATGATTAGTGTAAACACAATTTCAACAGCACCACAAAATGAGGATTGGGTCCTAGAAAAATTAAAGTCATAATTCTTCCCCCTCCTCGCAAAAAAAACCAAAACACCTCCATCAGGTGCTACATAAGTGTGTTTCTCCTTCTGATCCTCTACTCCTCAGATTCTAAGGAGTGTCTGAGATCCCCACTTCCATAGCTGATGTAGGGAGTGGATTCCAAAGCAGGGGTAGACAGCACCTGTAAACCAAAATCATTTTAGCTCCACAAAGCAACCTTGAATAGGTTTCATTGCTTTTGCATGATGTGGGTAATTCCTCCCTTTAGAAGAAAGCAATCTTCTGGTTTCCCTCCGTTTCACTATTGATTGAGGTGTAGCATCCTATCTCAGTCTGATTCTTAAAAGTTATCTCTCTTGTTCACAAAATAGTGACAGCAGATCTGAATCGGTGGCTTGCTGTGTGTAACAGTTGCCAAAAGTGCCTGAAGTTTACAGATCAAATTCCAAGCTAATTTCAAGAGCTTTTTTCAAAGATCCTTTTTATTGTCAGCCCCCTAGCACATACTTGCAACCCCTAATCAGTATGTCTGCTTTAGCTGTATCCTGAATTCTGGTCTGTTAACTCCTCAGGAACAGTAAATGCAAATTTTCCTGCGATTTTTGTTTGTGTTTTTTGTTCCTAAATCTCCCTGGCGCTTCCAAGCTACTCTTAAACTGTAACCTCAGATTAGCTGGCCTTTATGTAAGGATCTGCATGTGCACTGCGTTCTCCTGCACCCCATGCAGTACTTTGCGGTCTTTTTGTTAGTCAGGTAATCCTGTAGATTTATTTGATATCTTCAGTATTGTAACATGTAAGGAAAGGAGGAACTGAAGAGCTCCAGGAGCTACTTTTTTTTTTTTCTTCCTTTATCAAGTGGAAGTACTGTAAGTCTTTATTCAGGCTTCAGTTTATGCCAGAAGAAAAATTTAGGAGGCTGCTGACAACTGGAATTTGTTACAGCTACCTTTGCTTTAGGAGCTCCTGTACTGCTTAATGTTACAGGTAACAGCAAAGTAGTATCACCTGAAGCTGCACAGCTAGGAGATGTGTTTAAGAAATATCGCCAGTTTAACAGTCCGGTGCATTTAATTTTTCCCTTACTGTTGTGATGGATCGTATTGCAGATGGATTTGCTTTCTTAATTTCATTAATGGTGCATATTTTATCTTTTGTAGAACCTGCTCCAGTTCCACCAATTCCAAATGAACAGCAGTTGGCCAGATTGACTGACTATGTGGCTTTCCTTGAAAACTGATTACCCTGCTCCTGTTTTCAGAACAACTTGAGAATCCTGTGTACTGACAGTTTTAGAGATCTGAGATGTCTTTTATTTTGTATCTGTTAAACATTGCAGCATCCCCTACTCAAATGTGTGAAGTATGCAGTGTAAATTAGCCCAATTTGTGTCTTGCCAAAGCCAAGCTAGCAATTGAAACAATTCTTTAACTCCTACAATATTTATTCAGTAAGTACACAGCAGTATTACATAGTAAGAAATTTTCTCCTTCTCACTGCTATGAGTCAATAACTTTTTTTCATGGATGTTAGAAATGAAGAAAAAAATGAATAATGAAGCAGGTAAACTGTGGTGAGGAATTTATGCTACTAGGTTATGTACGTTTATGGTGAGGACTGTAGTGCTTGTCACAGATCAATTGCATGTTGATTTAAAGTATAAAGAGTGCGAGACTGCCTTACCCATATCTGCAGAGAGAAGATATTTTGAAGAAACAGTAAATTAAAAAAAGAAACAATAACTCTTGTGCAAGTACATTTGTGTCATATTTAAAATTGGTCTGTTTTCTTGTTGGCCTTTCTGGATTGTTAAATTGTTGTCTTCTGATGTGAAAAGTTTCACATCAGGCATGTTTTTACAGCAGAATAATTGGAAACACTTCAAGGTAAATCTTCACTTTGAGGAAGAATTTTTGCATTTTGGAAGTTTTGAGTGATATCTAGGTCAGATATTTTGCCGGGTAACCATAACTCCTCTGTCATGTCTGGAGCCCAGTACACTGGGCCAGGATCTGTGAGAAACAACAACCCTTATTTGCCTTCAAGCCTTCTGGATTACATCTGTAGTTATTGGAGAGGAAATGAAAGATCATAGTAAGTGTCCCTGAATAGATACGAGTTGGGGTAGTGATTATACGTTATGCCGCAATGTCAGTTTGAGGAATACATTTTCTATATGCACTTCTGGCTTAATCTTTGAGTTGGGAATTTATTTTAAAAGCAGAAAGATGACTTGTATTCCCAGGCTTTTTATTTGTATTATGCTGGTAAAAAGGCTAAGTGAAAACAGTGGTTCTTTAAAGGGCAGTGCATGCCTTCATTTGCTTCTCCCTGCTTTTCAACATCATATTCATTGGTTTCCTTGAAGATGGCAAGTGTGCCATACATTGTGATTGTTTTTTTCCAGTGTGCACTACCTACTGTACATTCTCTTCATGGGGATGTGTTGGTGGGAAGGAATTAAACTGTACACTGCTGCTTTGAGAGCTCTTTTTATATGTCAACACTTACTCAAAATGATTATTTATTTGAAACCCACCTAAGACTTGGATTTCTAAAGTTATCTTCAGTGATATTAAAGAACATGTTTACACCGACCTTGTTTACTTGGTTTTTTTTTCCTTAGAATACGGTTGTTCTGATTTGTCAGTTTTTTTAATGACGTCTTACTGGCTTAAGTTGGGTAGGGCTAGTTAAAGATCAGTGTAATACATTATACTTGGACAAGTATTTTGAACATTTTTGTGCACAGCTATTGTATGGTTTTATATTAAAAAAAAACCCACTGGTACCCTTCAGATGTCTTTTAAATTATTCAAAAGTGTAAAGTACTTGAAAAGCTAAGTGGAAATTTCCCCTCCTATGTAGTGTGCAACTCTGCAGTTGTTTGTAGCACACAAGGATAACCCAGCTTGCAGAAATTAAAATTAGTTATCATTAAAGGATTACTGACCACTTGCATTTAAGAAATGGTAACAGGAGAGGAGCAATGTGAACATGGGCAATCTGTGTCTTTCTCAAATCTAGTATCAAACCTATATCAAATACAGTAAGGTTGACTCTTCTCTGTCAAACCTTAACAAGCTCAGAATTTTGACATCTCTGGACTGCTGTAAAATTTAAGTTGGCCTTTAGCTTCGGGTATGACATTAACTCATAACTTACCTTGTATTGTGCTCCCTGCACACTTTTTTGGTTTGAACTTCTTTGGAATCAAAGATGTTTCAGATCTCTTTTGTCCTTATTGCCATTCATCATGGCTTCTGATTCACAAGTGCTCTTTTTCAGATGGGCTGCCTGTTGCCACACTTATGTAGCAGACAGTGTGACTTGGCAGCAGAATGTTTTTCTACTTGTTCGTGATCCTTTTAAGACAGACTGTGTTCTGACATCTCCTGAGCACCATCCTGTTCCCAGTGTATTGACAATGACTTGAGTGTCTTTCATTAGCAGTGATACCTGGCTTGGTTTGCGTCACTGCATGTCCTTAGTCAGGGGTTTTTTCTCTGATCAGTGCAGTGCACAAATGGACACTGTAGGTGAAATTACAGAAGTGCAAGATACTTCTGGCCTCATCAGCCTTGCTTTTAACTTTGTGAAGAAGTGTATAATCTTGGCATTGTTGCCTAGCTAACCTGAAGAACTTGTTCCATGTTGAATATAACAGGTATTACAGTAATTTATGGTAGCATTCTCCAGTGCAAACTAATTACTTGCTAGTTACCCTTTCCCCTTTGGTCTCTGAAATGTAGAAGGAAGTCTGTACATAGAGCTGTGGCTGGCCTTTCAAGCAAAGATAGAAGAGCTTGACAGAAAAGGCAGAAGAGTTCAGCTTTCTTGCAGGCAATGAGTAGTCTCAGTATGGTAGCTGTTTTGGAGCTTGCTCTAACTCTTATTGTAATCCTCAGTTATGTGTACTTTGGTAATATGGAAACGGCTTTGTATGTAAACAGCTTTGACATCTAACATTACCAAAGCCAAAATCAGACATGTTCGATGAGAAGTTTTTCTCTTTTGACTTGAGCCTATCTTGTACAAAAACATTGCAGTGCCAAACGGGTCAACAACAAATTCTGCTGAGCGTAAACATTAGTCTGTTTGTTAGATATGATCTATGTCCAAGGATTTCAGCTTACACTGTCACTGCTCTGGCAAGCCTGGCGTAGCCTTGTGCTTCCCTGTCCAGAGCCCTGTCTTGGTAAACAGATTATGTAAATTATTTCCTAAAGTGAGATCTTTCAGCCTTTCAGTACTTACCTGGTCTGCTTTAACCCCGTTTTACTCAACCAAGAGGAAGTATTTTTGTGGATGTATTCCCTTTTTTAATTGAAGCAACTGGTGTGGGTTTTGGAGTTCCTCCAAACCCTTTTCCATCTGCAGTGCTGGAGTGGGAGGACCTTTGGGCTAAAAAGACATTAAGAATTCAGTTGGGAGCAGAGATCCATGAAGGATTTGAAACAAGAAATTCCATTTCAGTGTAGTGTTTTCCATTTTCATCTGCTTCCCACATGTCATCGGATATCATTTCATTTTATTAGCCCCTTTTGTACAGGTCAGTGATGCTCACCTATCTGCAGTTTCAGTCTCTAGAGAAAGCTGTTTCTGGTCAAAGGTGATTAAAAAAGGAGACACTGGGTATGGAGGCAGAACAGTAGGGCATGCCTTCCTGCTAAAAATCCTCATGAAAGCCTTCCATAGGCTTTAGTTACAGCTTAGCAGATTTTCTAGGATCTGATCAGAGCTGTCAGAAAAATGAAAACACCATACATATGTAGAAAGACGTCTCTCAGGGTGTTGCAGGAGATTGGTACTGATGTTGCTGTAATGCATTTGGATTGATGCTGCTGCAGACACCACACTTGGGCAATATTCTGCCTTATTTTAATCTGTATTTGTTTTGAAAACCGAGGAAAGATTTTTCTGTGTTGTTAATCTGTAAAGTATGTGCAGAAACTTGCTAGTCTAGTTTCTGAGCATTTGAAGAACAGCTTTTAAAGGACACCAGCTCAGCAGGGTGCCAGTTATTCCTCTGGTGGCCTGAGTTTTTGCAAGTGATTAACTACGATAGTAGCAGACACAAGATACAAACCACTGTGCTTTGGATATCACTTTAGCTTCTATCCTTTCACCATAAATACCTTGCAGGTCTTCCCAAAAGAATGCTGCTGATTGATTATTGAAGTTAGTTATAAGACTTCTGCCTAGGAAAGGAGAGAGCTAATAGTGTTGATATTAAGTCTTTATTCCAGCATCCTAGTGTATGTGTGATAAAACTCTGTGTAGGACAGTAGGGAAAATCTGAAAAAAGATTTTGGGTAGGTGGTTCTGCCTGTGTCCTACTGTGTTGGAGCTGGCTGGGCCATCATCCAGACAGCATGTTGGTATCTTGCTTCTAGGAAGGACTGTCTGGGCGGAGTGGCTTGGCTCTTACAGTTCTAGAGCCACAAGCAATTCAAAGTATCTGCTGCCCAGGGCCTGGCTTCCTGCAGGAAACTACTGCGAGAAGCAGTCCCAAAGCCTTTGAAAGATATCTAAAAGTATTTATTAATATGTTTGGTAAAGTCCAAGAGTGTATAAAGTAGGAGAGTAAAAAGACAGGACTCACAAGGTCATACTCTAAATGGGCTTAGCTTGGTGAAGACTAGGGCACTTATAAGTCATTGTGACAATCCACAGTGAAGCTTTTGTCTTCAGGTCATAGTTGACATCACAAATCTGTTCCAATGCACTAAATGCTCATCTTCTAATATGTAATCTGTTGGAACTTTTTTGTAATGTAATAAATGATTGGCAAGCTTCCTTCAGTCCAGTTATGAAAGCTAAAAGTCAAAGCCTAGGTGTATTTGTTATAATTCAGAATATTTGTCTGTCAAAAGCAATGGAAAAAAAGTGAATGTTTATTCTACCAAGATGCCTCAAAATACCTAAATATTGAAATAATGATGTGCTGTATTTTGACTGCAGCCATCTTAAATCTGAGAAATACTACTGAATTATGGAGATGGGCCTTGTGATTTTATATCTTGGAGCTGCTGCACTGGGAAAAGTTGAGAGTTATTAGCCACTTAGAGCAATTCAATGCACTGAGGTTTGGTAGTTTCACTTGGCTACCTGTGGACACTTTTGTAAAACAGAAAAACCCCACAGCCCAAAACAAAACAAACTCTGTCTAGTGTCAAAGAAGATGAGGGCTTTGCCATTCATTTTCAGTGGACCCTGAGAAGTGAAAGGCAAAGGATTTGTTGATTTGTGAAGGGAAGCAAACTTACAAATATTTTACTTTCTCAGATCACACCAATTAACCTGGGAAGATGCAACATTTTTAAACTACTTGTGTTGAGCAATGGGAAGTAATGTGCATTCCTGGTTTCTTGAATTTAGGATTGGTTATTATATGCTAGATTCTTCTGAGCTTTCAAAGCAAAGAACTTCGAGGGAATTCTAGGATTGTGTGGCACAACCCAGTGTAAATAAAGTCAGAGAACGTGTTAAGCATTAGTAAGCAGGACACAATCAATTCTGAAGCACTGCAGTGAATGTGGATGTCTTTCTCTTGTGTTGTCGGACCAAATAAAAGAGACAAGGAAGTCATGGAGTTTTTACGAGAGTCTGTAAGTAGTCAAGGGGAAATGGTTTCAAACTGAAAGAGGATAGATTTAGATGAGCTATTGGGAAGAAAATCTTCCCTGTGAGGGTGGTGAGGCACTGGAACAGATTGCTTAGAGAGGCTACTACTACCCCATCTCTGGCAGTGTTCAAGGGCAAACTGGATGAGGCTTTGAGCATCTAGGTCTAGTGGAAGGTATCCCTGCCCATGGCACGGGGGTTGAAATGAGATGATCTTGAAGATCTATTCTACCCCAAACCAATCTATGGCTCTCTGAAGACTTTTTAGAAGTAATGTCGTGGTTTGACATGACAGCCTTTTCTGGTAAGGGGGAAGGGGCTGTAAAGATGGCTCCTGTAAGAAGTTGCTCAAAACTCTCCCCAGCTCTGAGCCAGACCCACTTCTGGGACTGAGCCAATTAGATGCCTTCATGATCACTTTTTAAAAAGANTGTTTCTTGTAGAATAAACTTTCCTACTTTCCTCTGTAAGTTGAGTACTGGAGTTTGTTTTGCCCTGAACCGTAATTGGCAGTGAGCCCTCCCTGCCTTTGTCTCAATCCACAACACCTTTGCTTATCTTTTTCCTCCCATTTTGTTGGGGCCTCTGTCATCCTAAAAAGGGTGGGGGTGAAAGGGGGGCACTGAGTGAGAGACTGTTGTGCTGCTGCTGTGCTAGCCGGGCAAACCACAAGAAGTAGGAACCTAGTTTTTCATCCATGTGTGCCTTCTGTTTTGCTAGGATAACTAGCATCCCATCCTGAATTAACAGTGCTGAATGATGACTAGCATCTTACTTGGTTTATTATAGCCCACCAAAGCTGGGATTGGTGTAAAAGGAGGTGATGAGAATCTATCTGAGGTGACAAGACTTGTAGATCACTGAGAACAAGACTTGGCATCCAATTCCCAAGGCAGGGCATTCTTGTACATGTTTAAAATCTGACATATGTGAGGTATGAAACCGTTTTTATTGCTAAGTTTTTTGTGTGGGCTTGAGCCTATCTGGGGTAGATTGTACCAGCGCTGACAGCATTCCTGAGCTTTACAGACTCAGGATAAGAAGACGACACGTTGTGCTTTCCTGTGCTACTTGGAATCTGCTTTTAGACGAGTTTATGAATAAACATGTGGAACTTACACACCGCACCCAGTGAAAGTCTGACTGCATAAGTTTATTCTACAGCAAACAAAGATATTAAGATATTTGGTTCAAACATATTACTGTAGTTACAACTGACTTGTGGTGCATTTTCAGCCTGTCAGTACAGTCCAGCTGGTGGAAGCTAAATGAAGTATTCACCTTACCTTGCCCTTAAAAGGGGTAATGTTTGGAAATAACTGATATCTTTGGCTTTTTAAAATATATTTTCAAATTGTTTAGCTGTGTAAATACTAACTGCTCCCAGATATTTAATGTTTAATGCTGATTCTGTGATAAATCCCAAGGGCAAATGGGCTCAGCCTTGATCTGATGCATCAGCAGCGTTTGATATTTCAGACTTGGGTTCTTGGTACTCGGCTGTATTAAATCCTATGGAGCTTCTTTATGTATTTGGTCTTCAGGCTGTCATGTGCAAAACTTCAGGAGTGTGGAAAACACTGGAGAGTGACTTCTTATTGTCTGGAAGAGCACCTGTTGTGACTAACACAGTCCACACAAAGGACGTTATTAGTGCTTGTATTACAAACACTAGACTTGAAGCAAACAGCATTATCACAATGGAAACAGGCAAATCAGATCACCTACAGTATCAATTGACTGGGATATGAATACTGAGTGATGGTGCAGGTGCAAAACTTGCAAATGCTTTTATACCAGGTGGAAAACCTGAGAAAGACAGGGTAACTAAACTGTTGGACATTGAGGAATCACCCTGACATAACATGCCAAAATAATGCAGCATTACCAGGCTGCAGATGTTACAGGACAAAGTAAAGATAGGCTGAGAGAGTTGGGATCGTTTGCCCTGGAGAAGAGAAGGCTCTAGGGAGACCTTAAAGCAATCTTCCTGTGCCTAAAGGGGCCATCAAGAAAGCCAAAGGGACATTTTACAAGGGTCTGTAGTGGTAGAACAAGGGGAAATAGCTTCAAACTGAAAGAGGGGAGATTTAGATGAGATACTGGGAAAAAGCTCTTCCCTGTGAGGGGTGGTGAGACAGTGGCACAGGTTGCCCAGAAAGGCTGCGGCTGCCCCATCTCTGGCAGCATTCAAGGACAGGTTGGATGGGGCTTTGAGCAACCTGATCTAGCAGAAGATGTTCCTGTCCATGGCAGGGGGTTTGGAACAGGATGTCTTGAAGGTCCCTTCCAACCCAAGCCATTCTGTGACTATGAAAGTGGGATGTACAGTTGAGATGCAAAGTGTAACATTGTGAAAACACTGGATTTAGGTTGGGACTTGCTATGAAGTTTTCATAGTTGAATGTCCTGTACTGCAGTTTTATCACCAGGACATGACAATAGTATCTTTCTCAAAACCGTAAGGATGTGTGATTGGAATGGCAGTAGTAATGGGAGATTTTAGTTGCGTCATGTAAATAGACCTCAAAGTCTGACAGTGGTGAGATGCAGAAAGAACTATTGCAGACTATTGGGCTACTTTGTTCTGACCCAGTCTGGTATTTTTTATGTTCCCAGCTTTGAGTCTCTTTCTGACAGGTAGTACATTAATTTTTTTTCAGCTTTCACTGTTCTCCAAGTGTTGTTTGAGACTTTACTTGGATGAGGTGGGTAAGGGCCTGTGAATTTTTCAGTATAGTTATGAAAGAACTAGTATTTAATTGGGTTGGGAATTTCTAATGTCTTTGCAGATATTTTATATAATGGAGCGTGCACTTATATCCTGTCAGGTCTGAGAACCTTCTTTGTTTTCTGAACACTATGGGGATAATTTTCTAAAGCTTAGGCAAAATCTTACTGTATGACCAAGCTGTCAGCAGATGAAAACTTGGTTTAGAACATTCAGATCCAAAGGACGTGAATGCTCCCCGGTTTTCATGGTGCATCTTAGCTCAGCATTTTGTTTGCCTCCCACGGCCCTCAGATGTTCATGGCCCTTTGCCATCTGTTGAGTAAAGCTGAGGATTAGTAATTGCTCCCATGAGGTCCTGAAGAGCAAATTCTGCTTTCATGTTGAAATACTTAATTGCAAGAAAAATGTCTAATTACAAAAGAAGATCCTACTTCTATTATCGGTTTACATCCATGCTGAAGACCTTATCTTAGTTGACATTTCAATCCCAGTCTTCTTACTTTGGATTACTTTGTGTAACTTCAAGTAGAGTCAGTGTGAGAATCTTTTGTACACTCCTTTGGATATTTGGAGAGGAAATTTAAGTCAAAGGGAAGTGCTCGGACACCATCCAAAGGTTTGGAGTGTCTCTGTTAAATACTAGCATTGGGGAAAACTCTCTATGATCACAGGAAATTATTTTACCTTTTAACACACAAGATTTTTGGCTATTTGTCCAGGCTTACAAGTTCTTCCTTCCTCTTTCTTTCCTCCACTTCCCTTTTTTACCGTCTGTGTCCTGGGGGTGGGCCATCTTATAATACGTGTGTATAGTATCTAGTGTCTAGCATAGTGTAGCTGTCTCCTAGGCTGTCTAGATTCCAATTAACGTTTCATAAAAAGCAGGGAGGCACATGGGAGTGGAATTGGGAGGGGGAAGAGTTGTCTGATATGCCAAAAAATGTAAATATTTTCCCCTGCTGCTCAGTGACTCATCCAAACCACGTGTTGCACATCCAGTTGTTACTTGATTTTGCAATAGTTGATTTCCATGGGACAGCCTTCTTAAACGCTAATCATCTGAGGGGGCTTATCTAGACTCACTCTTTCGTGCTTTTTGGCTGTCTGGCTAGGCCTCGGTTTAAGGATTTAACAGAGCACAGCTGAGCTATTAAATGATTACGATGAGATTTCTTTGTATGCTGGAGGTGAGCCCAGTTTTGGAAACAGAAGAGAGTTTTTTCTTTTTAACGTACAATGGCTACCTTGGAAATTGCAGTAGGAATGGCCTGAGAGCTGTGTAGATAATGCAGAATTTTTAAACTAGACTGTCAAATAGTTGGTGGTCTGAAGTTGCCTAAGCAGGATGAAGTGAGAAGGTGATTGTACTCTTTCAGAACTTTGAGGGGAAAGTTGTTTCTCATTCAAAAAGAATGAGATTTGTCTCAGTCTCCTTAGGCATATGCCAGAAAAACTCCTAAGACTACCAGCAGTACTAGGAGCCAGTGGAAGTGTTAGGACTCCAATTTGGGGAATCTTGGAGGGTTATCAACATGGATAAGCCTGTTAGCAGGCGGTTTTGACCTCTATTTCAGTTCAGATAAATCCTTGCTACCTAGAGATAGAGAGATGTATTCACATTGTGTGGTTACCAGATGACTTCATTTGCCCCAAAGTTTTATCTTGTTTGTCCACCTTAAGACAGATTTATCATCACTGTAGTATTTCCTAACCAGCACCTTGGTCCATCTTGAAGTTTAAAAGGCACTGAAATCAGCCAGCTAGCAGGGAAGAGGAGAATGACAGTGAAGATAGCTTGCTACTGTGAGCACTTGAACAGCAGGAGGTCTCTGACCTGAGGAAGATTTGCTTTACTGACCTCTGGAAGGTGGGAGACCTAGGCTGAAATTTTCAGTTGAAAGCAGCAACTGTAGCTTTGCACAGCTTTGGTTATAGAATGCAGAAAGAATAGTATGGCTTTTCATTTTCTTTCAGCAGTATAAATTCTCAGACAGGGCCAGTCAGGTGACTGTGTGCCAGAGACAGAAGATTAATATTTTTGCAATATAGTTAGTTCAATTTGGAGATCTTCTGTAACACTAAATAAACTTTCATCTCTTGAGAGCTTTTTTCGTTAATAGAATTCATGATTGGGAAAAAAAAGTTTGCAAACCAAACACTGCCAAGTTTTGCTTGATTTGTGGATTAATATAATGCAAAACATGTAGCTCTTACCATCTTCCTGGTCTATCCGAGTGCCATAATTCAGCCAAGGTTTTCAAAACTCAACGAACTTCAGTCTGAATTCCTGTGTAACCTAACCTAGGTTAACCTGCATTCACAAGGGAGTTGGACTGCATGATCTCTAGAGGTCTCTTCCAGTTCCCACCATTCTGTGATTCAGTGTGATTCTGCGTGAATTTGTGAATCAAAGACAGATGATCTTCAGTGCTTGTTGCAAAAGACCAGAAAAGCTCATCAACTTGTTGTCTGAGAAATAAAACCTGGTAGGGTTTCACTAAATGATGTCCTTTCAAATTGCCCTATGAATCAGTGCTTGTGACTGCAAAGCCTGGGGAAAGGAGAAAAATCAGCACTCTTGAAGTATCTGGTGGGCCTGTATTGTCTCCAAATGAATCCCCAGGATCCAGAGGAGTGATAGGTGGTGTTACCAACAGCTTTCTGAATGGCCTCTTCAGGCTTTTATCCTTTCCCTGTTTTTTTTTTCAGATGATGAGAATGTGCTCTTTCCTCTTCACAGGTGGAGTGGCTGTCTGCCTTGATGGGTAACTCCCACATGGCACTGGAGAGTCTGACTATGAGCATGAAGCAAATGGACGTTGACCTCTGTGCCTTAACTGCTCTCTCATGTCTCTCTGCAGCATGCTACCCTTTGCACAGAGGGTGTCCCCTGCCTTGATTTGTGGCACACTGCAGACATGCCAGCTAAGAACTGTAAATGATATCAACTAGTCTGCTGTCCTTTCAAAGGAACTTCAAGCTTTGTCTTGAATCAACATAAACCTTAAGCAGCGTTTCCTTGAATTTGCAGAGTACATCTGCAGGCATCTCAGGATGGGGATGGGTTATTTTTAATGTGAGATGAGGCAAGGCAGGAGCTGCAAGGTGTGGCAGGGTGCAAACAATAGCTTGCAAAGTTTATTTATTACCACCTGCTTTATCATAAAGTTATAAAGTTTTATTTTATTTATTATTTAAATTTTGTTTCTTACCACTCCTTTTGAAAGAGTAAGAGCTGAAGGGCAAGAAAAAGAGAGGTGGAATAAATTTAGGTTCTCTGCAGTTACTGAACTGCAGATGCCCATGATGGACTTCCCTCCTGAGTACTAGAGATGCCATTCTATGTTCTCAATGTGAGGCAATGGAGTGAAAGATGAGGCACTTGGGTAACAGCACTACTTCTGTTGGAGGGCATCTGGTAAGCTGAAAATGTGAAATCTGAAGCCTCATTAAGTTTGGTCGAGTTAGTGCATTCATGAATAAGTTGGCTTTTAAAACAAAAGCCAGAGCCGTGAGTTTTGAGTATTTACATGAAGATATCAGTGAATGTTTGACTTATCATAGCAGCCAAGGGAACAGCCAGATCCCATATCTGGAAGCAGGCTAGAGATCAAATGTGGTTTGATCCTTTTCAGGATGCAGTATAATTCTTTTCCTTGAGATCTGAGTGAGTACAGGTGCTTGCGTGTTCAGAAACCAGAGATGACTGGCAAGTGCCATGGTATCACCTCAATGCATGAGTATTGCTCCAGTATAAAAAAAAAAGTATCTTTAGGTGATAATCACACCACTCTATCACTGTTGCTCACACGGTCATGCTTTAAATTCGGTTTCCTCAAGTACTGGATGGCATATACTGGATATTCCTGAGTGTAGTCAGCAGATGTTTGACCTTGTGGAAGTGAGAATGTACACTCATTGCTCATTTTTCCCTTCCTGCTAATGATCAAAGTTGAGTTTTTTGATAATTACAGTAAGTAGTTTTATTGTTAATGCCCCATTTTTTTCCCCATCAAGTCTAGTGCTTGTTCATGCCTAATGTATTCATACAGGGCAGAACATAGTAGAAGGTTTTGTGGTGGCTTTTTGTTTCACAAGCAGTGATTTTTGTGTGGACTAGGAGAATTACTATCAGCAAACAAAATTTCTCTTGGTTAATATCTGTGAAGACAAGATGTCAGGGAGCATTATTCTCCTGTTTTGGAGAACATGCTGGCTGATCATAATGAGATTTTAAGCACTACAGCAGACCCTTTTCTAATCTTATTAGTTCCTGGATATGCCGACACAGGTGTGCAGGATGCCGAAAGGATGTGCAGGAAAGGCATGGGTGGAAGGTGCAAGACTTTTTTCTGGAGCAGCTCCAATGCATAAGAGCCAAGACAGCAAGATTAGAAGAAAAAAAATTGTAGTGGTAGGGAGTTAATTGTTTCCATCTGAATGCTGCTAATGGAGCAAAGTAATGGTACAGAAAAACACGACAAGAGAGTCTGTATACACATGGACAGGAGGGAGTAAATTAAATCTGTTGTCTTGTTCAAAATTCTGCCTGTTCCCTCAAGCAGACCTTTTCAGAGTAGTTATGTTCGGCTCAGTGGAGAACAGGATTTGTCTAGGCAAGAAGTCAGTTCTGAATCCTCAATTGGATGACAGTGAGTTTACTTCTGATCTGACTTATTTTTCCCTGTGAGAAATCTTAGGGACTGCCAGATCTTTGAGTCCTGATCCATCCTGCAGCCTATGCATCCACACAACAAGAGGAGGTATTGTAAAGAAAACAGTGGCTAGCTTGAGGAGACAGAGGGAGATCTGTCCTTAAATAAGAAATGAAAACAAGTTGTTGACTAGAAAGACTGAACAGCAAATCAGTGGATCTTAGTGTGGTTCTGGGAATGCAGTTAATTTATATACACGAGACCTAGTTTGTCTACATTCAGATCAACCTAGTTCTAGGTATGGATTTTTCCTCTGTCTTAGTATGGGGAAATGTCATTTGCTGCAATTCTCCCTGTTCCTGTGTAGACAGGAAGACAGAGTCCTGTGAGAATTTATTATAGGTTTTGTGGGATTCAGATCAGTAGAAGTAATATGCAATCTTTCTGGATTTCAGAGAGCAGCTTTACATGAATGTTCAGAGTTAGCATACTGAACGCTTGTTTTTCTTGAGAAATGGGAAAGACTTGTGTTCAGATCTGCATGCTTTTACTTCCATTTGAGAGATCCCTTAATATTTACTTGGGGATGTTGTTATCACTGTGTTGATGGAAACCCTTCATTTTCTGTTCTTAGAAGCCTTACAATTTTTTCTAGTAGTTCTCCATGAATACAAATGCTGAGTGGATGTTTGAGACGGTTTGAAACCCTTTTTGTGAATAATCGATTCACACGGAGTATTAGGAATTTCATTGCCAGACATGATGTGAAATATGTTCTCAAGTCTTCTGTACTATTAAATGAAGCTGGAAGCAATCTGCAGTGGTAGCAAAAAGTCAGTAGGATATTTCAACTGAGCTAACATCTGAGGGAGGAATGGAAGTCTTTTCCTTTGCTGTCTTAGATCCATATTTGTTTTGAATGTTTTGCCTTCATCAAAAGGCTGAAAAAGACCAATATGTTTCTGTAGTTTCCTAGGACTGTCTTGCCTCAGGGGCAAGAGGTCTCTCTTTAAAAGCCATCTTTCATTTAGTTTATCTCTTCAAGGTTTCATGCAGTTTCCACTGCAGTCAGTGTAAATCTTCTGACTTCCAGTGCTAGTTGATTTGGGTCAAGATATATGATTTTAACAATGTCAAGGAGTTTACTAGAAGTGACTAATTAACACTTCAAAAGAAGGGCCATGTGAGCTCTGCTGTGTGAAGTAAAAGAGATTGTTTCTCTTCCAGCTGCTGCAAAAATGAGCAATTGATATTGACTCTGAAACTTTAACTTTCCTGTTGGCATTTTCTTGTCACTAGAAAGGAGAGATTATCAGATTCTCAACACTTGGTTTAGTCTGTTGGGAAATCATTTCACTGACTGTTTGTTGTTGCATTTGTTTTCCATAGAAGGGTATAAATTGTTAACCATGGTGCTCTTCTTTGTTTTTTTTTAAATAAGCAACTTCACTAACTTTCTTTAGGAAAAAGCATTTCAGGGTGAATTAAATGATCCCACTATGAGATGCTGTTCCACAGCTGACAAGCTAGGAAGGATGTGGGGCTCTGGTCAAGCTGAAAGAGCATATTTTCCCTTTTAGAAAATTCTTACTGTAATTTGCACTTATCCAACTTTCAGGTCTTTTTATCTGAAGAGCCTTTAGTGAAGCCACAATTGGTTTATCACTAGAACAAGACTCTTTGTAGCATTTGCAAAAAAGTTCTTACAGTCTCAAGAAAAAGCCATTAGAAAGCATTCTGGTTTATTTTTAAATTATCCATGTTGCACACATACTCCAAATACCTGGCTGTAGGAAAGTCACTGCAGTGACTGATCTGGACGTAGAAGGTGGGAAACACCTGGGAGGTGTTGCAGGATGTTTGGTGAATTCCTTTGTGGGCAAGGTGTTTTGCTGTTAGCAGTATCCCTAAAGAAGGTCTCAAAGGCTAATAATGCACATATCTGAATCTGTATTTGTGTCTGCTTTGCTGTATCCATCACCACTGAAAAACATTCTTTCTTATTTCTAGCATTCACCTTTAAGTTGTCTGCCACTAAGTGGTAAAGTGTGCAAAGCTGCCAAACACTTATATTTCAAGGTGGCTGTGGGTTCACTAGAGGGCAGCTGGATAATATGTAGATCTCAAGCCAGTGTGCTCTGGCTAGATGGCTCAGTTCTGTGTCCTACTCTTCAGATGCTGCACAGGTTGCTATGCCTCTTGAGGCCAGAATGACACAATTATGGTAGGAGTGCACTGGATTATGTTCAAAAGAATTCAGTGAGGAAGACCTGCTTGTAAGCTGTGATCCCAAATGTGCAAAGCCTTTCCTGAAATGTACAGAGGTGCCTTGATTGCAATTCCTGTAGCAGATGGATGGGCATTCCCCCCTTCCCCAAGCGTCCCAAAGCTACATTGGTTTCACAGTACAACCCTGGTGAAGAAAAGGAATGACAGTGGCACCAGCTCTGCAGCCCGTCTACAAGCAGAGAAGAGCACTTATATGTATCCTGAGGTCATCAGAAAGTGAGGCAGAGCAGATGGGAATCTACAGAAGAGGAGGAAAGAACATAACAGTGATTAGTCTGTTACCCAGTTTCTTCCAACATCTTTTCAAACATTGACAATGAGTCATTCTGAAGCCTTGTCATTTTTCCTGTGGTTAAGAGTTCCCAGACTTTTGTAAGATGTGTCCTGTTAGAAGCATGGATCTTCTCCAGCCTCTTTTAAAGTGATCTAGGCTACTATAAACAAAAGTCAATAAACCTCAGCACAAAGCATTTATTAAACAACAAAATGCCTTCCCACAGCCAAGGTAAATGTAAGGAGCAGTGTTCTGACTTACGCATGGATACATTTCACATCCTGTTCTTCCTAGGCAGGAATTAAGACATATGTATTTTGCTTTAGCACTTTAGAAAAACAATACAATGTTTCTGTATGCTATGATGTTTGTAATAGGTGTGCTTTATTGTGTCTCTCTTTGGGAAGAGAATTTGAACTGCGAAATGTCTTCTCTGTTTCTGTTTCGATACTCAACTAGACAGTAGGAACAATATGTCTTGGAGAGTGTATGAGACAAAGATGGAGCCCACAGGAAGCCCTCCACTGACCTCAAAGAGGATGTAGATCCCACCTCAAGACTACCATAATGTCTTGAGAACGCACCTGGCCAGAGGGCAAGAGGAGAACTGTGATAGGGAACTTAGCATGCTCTGCTTAGAAGCTACTAAGGTGACTGCCTAAAGCATAGAAAACAGCAGAGATGGAGGAGGGAAAATAAACAGATATGGACACATTTAACCTTTGATTCAAATGTGTTCTCTGTTTTTCAGTATCTTTCATATGAGGTAGAAGGTGGTGCTGCTTTCCCCATATTCTAAATTTTAGGCCCCTAGTATAGAACTTATATTCCACCAAGCCAGTAAATTTCCCATGTACAAGAAACAAATATTCAGTGTGGGAGGCTGAACTCCAGAAATATTGACATATCCAGAGTCTGATCAATTTAACAGCATCCTACAAGACCACTTTCTTCCCTGTTGTATCACATCCAACACAGTGGCAAATGATGTGTTTCCCAGTAATAGCCTTCTTGAGCAGCAATTGTATAATGGGAGGGGTGACTTAAGAAATCAAGACTCCAAGAAGTCTTCCTACTCAGAATTATTGGAGGAGTCTCCTTGTGTGTCACAGATGGAGCTGGCTAACCATAAACAAGTCTTAGATTCTTGTCCATGTAGCATTAGTAATGGAATTTGATATGCTGCTCTGAGATCCATTAACATGCACGTTTGAAGCTTCATGGGTTGTTAGTGATTTCTGTTCTATGTTTGTTGGTGGAGCTGATATCAGCCCTTGCCACTGAAGTGTTTCTGTTGTGTGGAGTGGTCAGCTCTATAGTAGCAAAATCAGTCGGTAGGAGAAATAATAGGAAATTCAAATCATCACATTTAAAGCAATTATAGTTTTAGTATTTTGGGATGGCAAATCACTTTTTCAGGTAGCCCAAATGAACTAAAGTTCATAAAATGTAAGAACAGTTGCAGACAAAGGCAAAGATCCTGGGAAAGGAACTTAGAATTGGAAAGAAGACAGACAATATGGACCCCAAAATCTCTTGGCAAGTTTATTAACTTAGCAAAAGCTTACCTTTGGCTTGAAATTTGGTTTAGAGCTGGTTCCTTTGTTTTAATCTTTCAAAATTAGAATATGAGCATCTTTGCTGGTTTGGAACCCTCCCAAAAGCAGACTATGGACAAAATAGAAGCCCTCACAGTTTAGCAGCTTAGGGATACTTTGCCATGTTTACAATACATGAAGAAACACAAAAGGCAATCTTCTGTTTAAAATTCTGGATCTAGAGGTGGAGAGAGAAGGATGGCTGTTGCCCGTGTGCTGAGTTTGATGACCTGTGGCATCCTCATGTCAGTGTAGCCCAGTAGCATGCTGAGGAATGAATCTGTGGGGAGAAAAGCTGTAATAGGTTATGGTGGACAATTTTTACCCAATGCAAAACAGAATAGTCAACTGCTTCAGGGCTATGTTGACCAATGCCAGGAGAAGACCTTCCTCTCTAGTTTCCCCTGACTGCCTCCTGGACTCATTTGTTTATCTTAGAGTGGTGGTTTATGCTGCACTGACTGCAAGCAGAGAGCAGTCTTCCTCTGACATATCTCTGCCTTGCACCCCTCCTGCTCCTGAAGACTGCCACTAGCACAGCCCCCTCCTTGAAGAGGTTAACAAAATGAGTGTACTGGATTCATTGCAGGATGAGGCTGGTAGGAAATTGAGTGGTGTGCAGTGCCAAACCCCATGATGTGTGTGCTCTTTCCATCGGGAACACTGAGTCATAAAACCAGAAAGCTGTTACATTTCTGCGTGATGAAAAAAACGGGCCCCAGTCTAGCCTCTCTCATGCACTCGCACAATCTCTGTCCAGTGAATGCTTTCCCTGTTATAGGTTATGGAACCTGGCTCCCCTTGGTAGAAACTCAGTTTATTTAATCTGAAAAGAATTGGGTGTCACCTTGGATGGGCCTTCTCTCTCACCCCCAGTCAGGGCCAAGCCTTAGTCCTGTGACTTTCTGAATACAATCCACTTTACTTGCTTGCTGTTATTTTAATTCTGCTGAGAAGTGCTTGGCAGTGGCTCCATTTGGTTGTGCTGTCAGCTGGTTGCATTGCTGATCAGTTGTCCAAGGTATGCTTGGTAGAGACTAGAGAAGGAAGTACTTCTAATAGCCATGGTTCCCACTCCTAATTTCTGTTTCAAGTGCAGAATAAGAGTGTAAGATATCAACAGGAGAAGCTGGGCAGTTGGAGGCAAGGAAGCTTAGGAGAAGATGTGAGTATTCTCACACTATCTGACATAAGGTGCAATAGTTAAATACTACGTTTTACAGCATGACCAGTTACAATGTGATTGTGATGTTGTGTTAGATCTGAGCACTTTTCCTCATACAGTGAAATTCACAGGATCACAGAGTCTAGTCTAGTCTAATTATTGCAGTTATGAGCTGAGATACACGGTTACAGTCTATATCACTGTGACCATTGATGAACCATAGTCTCAAATGATCTGAAATTCCTGAAAATGCCTCTTAATGTTGCTTAAATTATGACAAAAATCAGTATAATTCAAATGGTGTGACAGAGAGGTTGAACTGCCTTTGGTGAAAGCTGCATAGTTGGAGTAAAAAGTGAAAAGAATCTGACAAGGAATGTTTTGTGTCGTTAAGGCTCAGGCACTGCTAAAGGAATTGCTATTGTTCCTGTACACAGTAACATGATAATTGTGTGAGTTGTCCTGTGCCTTAGCTGAAACCTGTTACTTGTGTATTGGGCAGTCTGGGCTCAGATACCGTGGATTTGCTGGTGGGGAAGTTGTTGAGTTTAGCTTGATTGTTTGGCCACTGAATAGTAGGACATTCTGAGTGATGCCACTTTGATGAAGTGGAAGCATGACCTAGTTATATGGTAGCTAACTAGCTAGAATGCTTGAAGTGTACCTTTTGTCTGTTAGAAGATTTTATGTCAGGAATAACTTCATGGATGCAGACTTGCAAAGAAGGCTTTCATGCTTCAGAGGACACTGGTTTTGCTTAAGCTAATTCTGAGGAAACTTGAGGTGAGCAGGAATGCCCACTTCACAACCCTGTACCCATGCAGATAGTCAAAGAGGAACCAGCTGCACAGCTGAGGAGATAATATGGGCAGCCTGCGTGTAGCGCTATACCCTAGCTGCTGGCTTATGGATAGATATTACCATCATGCATTTGTGTTCTGCTTGTGTTAGCCACGTGAAATGGATGGGAGGTATGGCAGCCTTTCCTTGTCTGATCCCAAAGTAGCAATGGGTGGCAATGGGCGCTTGCTTCATTTTGTGCTGTTGGTTCTCATCTCCAGGAACAACTGTGTGCATGTCATTTTGGATACATTTTGAGCTAATGGGAATGAAATCTAGGGCATGTAAACTGATGTTGCATTTTGGCAAGACTGATTGTTCCGAGCAATGTCCCCTCTGATGTGCACGCACAGGGGCAATTCTGCTGTTCTGCCCTCCACTGAGATGTATGAGCAAGATTACAGTTACTTGGTAACTTTAATTTCTCCAACATCCTGCTTGGGTCACTAAAATAAATTCTAGCCCTCTGAAGTTGTGCTAGTAAAAAATTTATTGTTGCATTGACTGGACTTGACCCACTTTAACCAGTGGGGTTTTTTATATGCTCTGGGGATGCATCCTTGCTTTTCAGTTCAGTGTTCTGGATAAAATGCAGTCAATGGTGCGTGTGAATTTCTGGGGGCAGGGTGGTTTCCTGCTCACAATGGGAACAGAGTTAAGAGCCAGGAGCTCTGCTGAAATCTCTTTGTTATTAGCAGAGTGCACTGTGGCCTTTGGCGTTCCCTAATTCTGATTTTTTATCTGCAAACTGAAGGTAATTATGGTACCTACCATTTGTGGGAGTGTGGAGGATTACTTGAGAGGTATGCAGCCTCTAAAAATGTAAAATGATACATCTGTTGAGTATTAATGGTTTGTTAAATTTATTGAGCGCTTTGGTACTGTTGAATTAAAGACTTTATATAAATGGCACTTAATTATTGTTATTACTAAGAAGGACTAGCACAAAAGCAGCAGTTATCTGGGAATCCATGAAACAAAGATCTGGAGCATACTGCCAACATCTGCTACCACTTAAAACTTCAACCCACGTACAACATGAAGCACTCTAAGTTACAGACACACAGGGAGGAGTAGTTTTGTATTCCCTGAGTTGTGGCAATCCTTCAGTCAGGCTGCTCATACACTGAATATATTCTGTACACCTTACCCTGTGGAAAGTACTCTGCCTGTCAGTGTTGCCACAGAGATCACATGATACTCTTATCACAAGTCTGCCTGAAACATTGCTGTTTCCTTCCTTGCAGAACTGAACAGAAATGTGCACTGACATTTTTCATTCATGACCTTAAATGTCCTCACAAACATGGGCAGGACTGTACTGTAGAGCACAGAGCAAAGTTTTCCATGGCAGGTAATGAAGCTTTCTATTTCTAGGAGGCCTAACAGCTCCTTCAAACTCTTATGTTTCAGCATGTGGAAAAATACATTAGTGTGTGGCGTTTGGCTCTGGATGCACAATCTGCTTTGCTTCTGGAGCAGTGAGAAGCTCGACCCCTCAGTTTGAAGACAAACTGACAACTTTGCAACACCAGTCTGTTGTGAGGCATCTATCCAGTGGTTTCAAAAGAGAGGATAATACCTTCTACCCCTAATCTTGTTTGACAACGACTGTGGCAGTCTTATTAGCCCCATTTCCTAGCAATTTCACTAATACTAGGATGAATTCACTGACAAGCTTGCTTTTTGTAACCCTTTCTGTGGGGTAAGAGCAGCAGAGGCAACAAGATAGGGCAAAGGGATTTATTTTAGTATCACCATTTATGTTCCTATTGGGGACCGATAAACCATCAACTGGCTTGTCACAGTGGGCAAAGCTGTTAGTAATGAGGAGCAAGTAGTGGGAATGACTGGTGGAGAGGTCTTGTGCGGTGTCTGAACTGAAATAAATTCTTCCCATAAGAGCTAAAGTGGATCACTTAGTCATTTTTCTGGTAAAAACAAAGCCCATAATTCACAAAAGAAGGTACCACTGCTCTTTTTAACCTACTAGTTAAATACAGTCCTGGAGTATGGGAGCTTCCAAATATTTGTATAACTATTTATGGGTTTTTATGTTGTAGAAAGAATCCCAAGCCAGCCAGAATCAGATGTGCAAGCAGCCCTTCTGGGACAAACAGGAACAACTTGTAGTAGTGTATCAGGTTGAGGAGGAGTTTGCATCTCAAAGATCTCCAATGTCACATGGACTTTCCAATCACAAGAGAAGAAGGGAAGGTTCCTTCTTGTCATGGTTTAGGCCCATTAGGGGACAAAAGAGCAGGATTAGACTCGAGTACCAAAGACCTGAGAATTGCCAAAGGGCAGGGAGGGCTTAATTGCCGCTTATGGTCTAGGACAAAAGAGACCAGGCTACTGGGCTTGGGGAAGAAAACACAAAATAATTTAATCCAACACCAACACTTTATGGCATAGCCATAAAGCCCCAAACATAACCAACACAAAACAACACAGAGTGGTACAACGATGAAGAGCACAACCAGCCCTTGAAGACCATCATCTGCCCATCCTTCCCCTCTTCCCAAGCTCAGAGCCCTGATCCCTGTGTCTTTATCTCCTCCTCTGCTAAATGGCTCAGGGGGGCAGGGAATGGGGGTTTCAGTCAGTCCTTTCCTGATGGCTCCTGCCCTTTGTCTCTCCTCAGGGCAAGTGGGCTCCGCACCAGTGCTTCCCTGCTCCTCCGCAGGGTACCTCACACACCCAGCAGCCCTGCACAGGCTGCTCTGAGGTGCGTTCATCCCAAAGGCTGCAGCTCCTCTCTGCCTCTCGTGTGGGGCTGCTCTGTGGTCCGCAGGCTCCAGCATGGCCTGTGCCATGGCCACCTTCTCACACAGTGTCTCACCCGTCCGAGTTCACTCACACGGAGCTGCTGGTGGCTCTCAGTCCTGCCATTGCCTTCCATGGGTTGCAGGGGCACAGCTGCATTCTCACCACGGCTTGCAGAGGGGTCTCTGATCTGATGCTCCTCCTTCCTTCCTCTTTCTCTGACTGTGGGGTCCATATGGTCGCCTCCATCTTGTACCACTCTTACACCCCCTCCCAAGCACTTCAAATTCCTGTCCTTAAATAGTGATGGTAGAGGCATCAGATTGGCTCAGCCAGGCCGGAGGTGGGTCTGAACTCAAGAGCTGAGGAAGAGTCGGAGAACTCTGTACTGGGTCTTCACTGCAACCCACTCTGCCTGTTACCATGTAAAAGCGACTCCTTGCTAAATCATGACATATCTCCATCCCCTCTCTAGTCTCTCAAACAGCCTCAAATTTCTAGGACACTTTAGATCTATCTGCTGTATTTTTTTCCAGAAATGTCATTTTAACTTTGTTTTATACATAAATACTTTATTATTCAGCAAAGCCTTTTGTTAGTGTTTGGGAGTAAAGAGAAGGAAAGATGCTGAAATCTATAGATTTTTTTTGTATGAGATCTTTCTTCTGGCTTTATCAGCTTAACTACAAATGGAGGAAAAAAAACAGAATAAATGAATATTCGAAGTACTTTTATTCCTGTTTGATCTTCCCTGCCTTTATGACACTTCTGTTTCTCTTTCCACCCTGTATAGATGTAGACAAATGTTTCCTCCAGCATCTGCCCACCGATGAATTAATATCAACAAAACCTTGTGGTTGCTCAGCCCACTTGCATTAGCAATATTTTGGCTAAGAGCAGTGCCAGTCACAGGAGTGCCCTGTACTCAGGACACATCTTGTTCTTGAACTTCCTTTGCCAGAATACTAGGATGGAAAATTGCTCAATAGCTCCTCCTTCATGGCTCAGGAGAGAGCAGTACCATTCCCTGTCCAGCTGTGCAGCCTTCCTTTACTCTATGCAGCATAGTGCCTTGCAGGAGGAAAGAATGCCAAACATTAATTAGTTTCTAGGTAATTTCATGGTTATGGGAGCTGTAATTTCCACAGAAAAAAAAAACCTGTGGGTTCTGGTTTTGACCGTGAGTCTGTGGCTTTCCCATTTGGACTGTAAAAGTGCACAGTAGGGGAAATGTTAATTTGGGCATGGAAGGTTAGTCCTTTTCCCAGTGGCTGAGGAGAATGGAACTTAGTATTTGTTCATCGATGTGAGCTCTTGTTTTTCAGAAATCTTGTTTCTTTATAGAGCAGTGAATACATATTTCCTTCCAAAGGCAAGCAAGAGAACTTAGAGTTTGTCTGTATTTGACTAGAATTCAAGAATCGTCTGCATTTCAGATTGTGCAAAGTAGTGCATACCATGTACAAATACCAGCTCCAACTGCTTGGTTTCGCTCTCTCATGATCTGCAGTTATTGATGCTTAATGGGATAATCCCCTCAGTTAATAAGGAACTAACTTTTTTCTTCCTAGTCTTGAAGTTTCCCCTTAGGAGCAACTAAAGCTGACTCCTAATACTTTAACTTTGGCATGGCCTTTGATACTCTTCTAATCAGACAAGGTCCTAAGTAAGTATTGCTGATCCCTAGTGGTTTAAAACCATAAGGCAGAACCTCAAAGAGTGAAAAAATTAAAATCCCCTTTTCTACATCTTCTGTTTTCAAATCTGAGATGTTGCAAAAGTTGTCAGTGTTGGTTGTGCAGGGTGGTGTTGGTTTATTGTTCCCTGTACCAATTCTAAACATTCTGTAATGTTGAATATTGCTTAGAGTCTGATTAAAATATTGACGTGCTCATCCTCCAGCTGTCTCCACAAGAGGAAAATACCTGAGCTGAAGTTCGTGCAGATGGGATGGCCCTGCTGTGAGCTTTCCAGTGCTTAAAATCTAAGCTCTACATTGAGTGAGGACATTGAACACGTCCCTTGCATATGCATGCCTCAGCAGGGGAATGGAGATTGGGGCAAGTACCAGTGCTCTTGGGAAAGATCATTTCCAGTCTTATGCTGAGAGCATGTACAGCTCCAGTAGCCCACAGTGTCAGAGAGAAAGAAATCCTGTGCTCCTGCAGCTCAGTTTGCACTCCATTTTTCTAAAGGCTGTGATAAGCCCAGCTACTGCTGAATTTCTTCCTCGGGACCATTCAGCAGATCTATATTAGGGATTTTATTTGAAACTGGAGAGCAAGCAGGATCCTTCTGCATTTCACACCCTCTTGGAAGAAACACTGGATAAATTTTCTATCTTCCTTTGCAGTAGTTTCAGGAAATGTTGTTTTGTTCCTGGTGATGCTCCCTCAGAGTTGCTCCGAGGAGACGCTCTGGCTGACACGCAGCTCAGGCCTTGGCATTTGCTCCAGAATTGCTTCTGCCAAATGCCTCACCACTGAGTTACTGCTCCTGAGCGCCAACTGTTTGCTCTTTGCAATGTGGGGAACTGCTGGGGAAGGGAAGCATTTAGTGATTCACAATGCCGACGCCTTTGCACACTTACTGATTTCCAGCCAAAATACTTTCACCCTTACTCACACCAGATACTACCTTTACTCCAGAATCTCATCCATCCATCTTGTTAGCTGTCATGCATGAAGGAGACAAGAGACTCTGGCAGATCACTGACCTGAAGCAATAAATACATGTGTGCCCGCATCAGACATTTGAGTTACCTTAATGACTTCCCTTCTGCTTCAGCTGTCAGCTGCCATCAAAAGAAATTTGTCATTAGTAAACAGAAAGAGACAAGATGCTTCTTTTGTTCAGGACTAAGATACAGAGAATTTCAGGATGCAATGCTTAGGTTTTTTCCTACCACAGAGGAGCATTTTATTTTACTCATAGCTTTGTTTAATGTGATAGAGTACTCAGGCTTTAAAGAGTTGGTTCAGCCAACTTCAAGACTTCAGAACTTCAAGATTCCTGAATCACAGTGGGTATGTGCAGCAAAGATAGAAATAAATTCTACATCGCCAGTGACTTTTAGTTGTCATCACTGTGAGGCAGTGCTCAAGGTGCTTTGTTTTCCCTGTTTTTTTACAAAAAGAAGGTTAGAGTGTCTGCACTGAGTTTTTCTTTTTGCAAGGAGCAAGAGGTGATTCATTCCTTCCAGTGGTGATGAGGATTGTCTCTGTGTGAATCTCCCACAGTTTATAGACTTTAAGCTGAACATTAATGGACTTTAAGCTAAACATTATGTACAGATTAGAAATTTGACTTTGCCCAAGAACTAAAGATGGAGGAAAAATAGAGTTGTGGTCTTGGCAACAGCCTGGAACACACAGCAAGTACTTACAATCATAGAATAGTAGGGGTTGGAAGGGACCTTTAGAGATCATCTAGTCCAACGCCTCTGCCAAAGCAGATCCACCTTGATGAGATTGCATAGGAACATGTCCAGGAGGTCTTGAAGACCTCCCAACAAAAGAGACTCCACACCCTCCCAGGGCAGCCTGTGCCAGGGCTCCCTCACCCTCACAGTGAAAAAGGTTCATCTCTAAACCTGCTGTGCTCCCCATGCAAATGTACCCACTTCTTCAGGGGAATTCTGCAGCTTAGGCACTTAAATTAGAAAGCAGAAGGCACACTGGTTTTTATCTGGGAGACAGGGATACAAACTGGTTTGTTGGGTTTTTTTTCTCTTCACCATGTCTGGGTAAGGAAGAGGTTTTTAAATAGGAATGAAAATGATTAACTGTAATTAATTTTCTTTTGGGAATGTGAAGGGGTAGAACTCACACCTCTAATAAAGAAGAAAAATATGTTATTGGACCTGTTGAGGACATGACAAATTTCTTACACTTCAACTTCAGCAGTGGAGCTCAGAGAAAAATCTGTCAAAGAACAAGACATTGTTTTAAATGAAGCCATTTCAGGCTCTAAACTTGGAACTTTTCCGTTAAAAAGTGTTGCAATGAGACATCTTGAGAAATTTGACACTTAATGCTTATCTGGAAAAACTATTTCCTAGCAATATTTTGATTTTTAATGAAGTCTCTATTAGCTCCAACATTTTAGTGAAATATTCCTAAATGATTTTTTATACTCCTAAAAAAAAGCCTCTCTTACTTGCATTCAAGCCGTTAGTCAAAGATTTTTGATGAAGGAAGGAGATATCAATATATGTTTGCATTAGGTTGTGCTTAAAGTTTGAAACCCATTCACTCATTCTGATCACATTCTAGTCAGGCAGCTGGGGCTCTTTAGCTTGGAGAAGAGGAGACTGAGGGGTGATCTCATTAATATTTACAAATACGTAAAGGGTGGGTGTCAAGAGGATGGAGCCAGGCTCTTCTCAATGATGTCCAATGATAGGACAAGGGGCAACTTGTACAAATTGGAACATAAGAGGTTCCAAAGAAACATAAGGAAAAAACTTCTTCACTGTGAGAGTGAGGGAGCACTGGAACAGGCTGCCCAGATGGGTTGTGGAGTCTCCTTCTCTGGGGACATTCAAAACCTACCTGAATGAGTTCCTGTGTGACCTACACTAGGTGGTCCTGCTCTGACAGGGGAGTTGGACTAGATAATCTTTTCAGGTCACTTCCAACTCTTAAGATTCTGTGATTCTGTGATCAGCTGCTTGAGACTGCAGACACTAACATGCTGAAGGTCAGTGCCTTGTGCTTTTCCTTCTGTTTTTAAATTTCTGGACATAAACATCACAGAAATTGCTGTCATGCTTTGAACACTCTTGGGTGTCAGAACTTGCTCAAACTTTCCTGTCACCCATCCTCAGGCAGCCATGGTATTTCAGGCTAATGTGGGGAAAGCTATCTGGAAGGTACAGTTTGGATCATCTAGGGTGGGTTTCTCCTGTGCCTTGCCCTCTGGAGTGGTGTCTTTCTCTGTGAAGTGATTGGAGATTCTGTCTGGTTGCATTACATCCCTAGATGAGCATGATGTGACAATCTCCCTGTGAAATCTTGGCTTGCAGAAATGAAGCTGACATCTGTCCAGACTTCGTGTGACATTTTCATTCCATCCAATTGTTTTGGGGGTTCTTTGTTAAAAGCAGAGCCACAAGGAAGATGTCTGGCACTGTTTCTCCTGGGTGACATAATGGACTGACATTCTTAAAAGGCTGCTACGTGCATGGGAAAGATCTTGTACAAATGGGACAGCCACGCACAATTATGGTCAACTTAATGCGTTCTGTTTCCCAGTGAATATATGCTGTTCGGAGCTGCATCCCTCTTGGTTTCACTTGCGAACAGTTTTCAGCTGACATCACAGCTGCATGAAGGCAACACTAAGTGGGAACTGTATTAACCAGTTCATGCTTTCTTTTTCTCTGATTTTCCAATTTTATCTTCTTCTGTTCCTCTCTGTCTACTGTTTTATATAAAACACTTTGAGTAGAAGCATACCAGAGGGTTGTATTTACTTGGCATTAGTTGAAGACAATGTTGGACTGTAAGCACACAGGCAAAGAGAATGGGACTCTGAAAGGTGGAGCTGAGGATGATGAGACTTTGGTTCTTAAAGTTTCTAGACCAATCAGGCTGCCATCATCTGTAATTTCCCCCAGAGGTAGGACCTCAGGCCCTGTGTAACTCTTGACATATGCTATGAGACCAATCTGGTCACACAGCTGAAGGGGCACTAAAATTCCCTGATAAGTTGCATCCTTTGCCACAGAAAGATCTGTGCATGTCTTAGCTGCCAGAGCGGGAGCAGTGCTCCATGCATCCAGGGATGCTTTGTGTCATGTGGCTTTCTGACAATATGGTGGTAATATGCTCTTGTCTAAGTACCAGAGGTGGGATATCAGTGGAAGGTTGGGTAAGGCTAGAATAAAATATTAATCACGGATCTACTTGGCTTGGTATCTTGCTCCTAGCATGATTGGGAGGTAGAGGTCTGAAGGAAGCATAAAACCAGAATGTGTACGTACCAATACTTCCCTCAGATACTCTTGAAATCTCTATCAGTTGTGGCTAGGAGGCTTCTTGAGATGGACATTATTTCTTTGTGTTTATAAGTTCTCATTTTTATTTCAGAAATTCTTTATGCTGTCCTCCAGCATAGATAATCCCAGAGGGTCCTGGGTTCTGAAAGCAGCAGTGTAACTAGCCTGCCTGAATGCAACACCATCTCCTGGGCTGGAAAATGTGGCAGATCAGCTTGGTCTGGGTGCTTTTCCTTCCTGTGAGGCTGTTTGCCTGGGAGCCTGACTGTGAGGACGTCTTGCCATCACAAGGCACAGGAAGTGCGAGGCTGTCTTCAGTCCCTGCAGAGGTGTCAGTGCAGATCTGAAGGGTCAGTGAGGTGGGTAAAGAGTAAATATTTCAGTCCTATTCGGGAATATCAGACAGGGAGAAGTAAGCACTCTCAACATTTCAACTGGGAAGTAAGGAAACCCAGGCTGTGGTATATCACAGAATCACAGAATGGCAGGGATTGGAAAAGAGATCCTCTAGGGATCATCTAGTCCAACCTTTCTGCTAAAGCAGATCCACCTAGATCAAGTCCCACAGGAACGTGCCCAGGCAGGGTTTGAAGACATCCAGAGAAGGAAACTCCACACTCTCCCTGGGCAGCCTGTGCCAGTGCTGTCACTCAAGTCTATTTGTCACCATAATCGAAAAATGCTTTCTTCAGAGGCCAAATTAGCTCTCAAGTTATAATATCCAGTTTCCTGCTGCCACAAGGAACCATGTGTGTGCTGTCTCTTCATGAAATTGCCTTGGACGTCCTGGCTTTCTCTGTCCATGAGAACAGAACAGCAGTATCCCCAGCACTTTTACATGCATTTTGCAGTTCAGATCATCTAATTTGTATAAGACATCGCAGGCTAAAGTAAAAAACATGTAGAGAAAATGCCAAGCAAAAACCTTTGCCATATTCCTGGACTGCACTAGAAGTTAATCCTGTTCTGTCTTGAGGCTACCCCTAACTGGCAGTTAGTAAGGAAATACGTCACCCTTAAAGATGCCACTAAGACCATCCCATTTGTCTACTGATGGAGGCATTCCTCATGAAATATAGGGAGAGAGAAAACTTATTTGCCAAGGCCTCCTACTCAGTTTTCCTGAGGACATTAATCAGGGTCCTGATGCTGTTCTCCAGAAGACTCCTAGGTAGTCCAGCCAAGAGAACAGGAGGGACTTCAGGAGCAGGTCCAAAGTCCTACAAAGTTCCTACCTTGTTTGCACTATCACATTTCCACTGTGGCTTTGGAAGACCAGAGAGCCCAAACACCAAACTGTTAAGTGCCTGAGATACAGTTCACTAACTGTGAACACAGTGCATCACAGTGAGGTTGGTGTGATCCAGGTGGAAAGGCACACTTTTCCTCTCTGTCCAAACTGTGATATGACACAAGGTGTTTCAGGTATGCCTCCCAGAAGGACCACACACTTCTTTTTTTCTGGTGCAGTCACTGTGAAGTCAGCTCTGCTTATCTGCTTCTAAAAGAGCTACTGTAATATTTATTTTCCAGCGTGAATTTACAGCTGTTTCAGTGCTTAAGATTCTTCAGTGGAAGAGCGGATGAGGATGCAGATCTGAATGGATAGAGAGAGCTTGAATCCAGTACTCTGGAGGGTGACATATATTTTCCAGGGTGGTTTTAGGAAGAGCAAGTACTTTACAAAATGGATGACTTAATCTTTTAGGATTTTTCTGTGTCTTACTGATGTGTCCATGCTAATAGGAATACTGTTTATTTAAAGATTGATGCTTTCCTTTCCTTTTTGTGCACTGAACTAAATGCTGGAGCCTCAACCACAAGCCTTGCTTCAATTAGGTCTGCTTCAATCGGCAGACATACACACATGCTATGAAGACTTAAGGGCTGTTGCTGCCGAGATTGTCATCAAATGACTGAGTGAAAGGGAATATTTGCAAAAAAATAAAACCTGTTATTAAGGAGATTATTCATGAAAGGCCTTTGAACAAAACCCTCTGCCCATCAAAATGAGGTTATCTTTTTCTAAGATTGTGGTTGAGTCTTTTTGGTTGTTTTTTGTTTCCTTTTTCATAAGCTTCATGGGAAGGTAAATACTCTGCAGTTCCTCCAAAAGAAGTGACTGAAGAAGCAGTAATCATCATATGGGCCAGTTATTTGGGACCTGGAGGTTTCACAAGAGCTCATATCATGTCTGTCCACCACTGCCATTTAGCACAGATGTAGTGAGCTTCATGGATTGTTCTAATTAGCACCAGATCTTGATGAGGAGCTGTGTAGTGGGAATTCAGGAGTAGGGGAATGGAGAAAAATAATTCATATCCTTATTATTTCCTTTTGGTTAGCTAGGGAAAATATTCCCAGGGCTGGAAAATATGACTTGGTGCTTAGGGTTTCTTTTAGCAAATGGAGGTGAATAGCTGGGAGACAGGGGAACTAGTCTGTCTTTCTGGTTTTCAGATCATGTAGGAAAGTGTTTGCCTATCATGTTATTTTTGCTTGCCTTGCTAGATATTAAGGCCTTTCTGTACTGAGTACTGAACTGACAAGGTGAGAACAGTGGTTGGTTGCTTGCTTTGTTTTGCTGCAGGGAGGTCCCTGCTTCCTGGCAGAGCAGCAGCAGCATGTCCTTCTCCAGCAGCTCTAGGTCCCTATCTGAAATAATCAGTTCTATTTTTTACTGAATCCATCAGCAGGTTGGGTACACCTGGTCTGTTTGTCAGAGAGAGCTCTTCATATGCTGGAGCAAGTATATCAGTATATCAGAACATCAGCAGATGTTCTCTCTTTTGTGCCACCTTTGCTATAGAAAGAGGTAGGAGAACAGCTCTCTCAAATCACAGAGCTTGCTTCCTGTGAGAACCAGGACCTGGCTCTAAGATGGCTAATCGTATGAGAAATGACAACAAAAGAGAGGAGGTAAGCCCTGAGAAAGGAGGTGATTTCTCTGTAAACCCTTTCATTGAGAAAGTAGCAATGTGGAGAAGGGAGCCCACATCTCCTGAGAGTCTGTCTACCTTTACACATGCTCAGACAGTTGAGGTGAGTCACGAGGTGACTCTACAAATCCTCATCCATCTTACAGTACTCCATTCCTGGTGTGTACCATCTGTTTTGGGGTGGACCAAATCAAATATATTTTTGCCTGTGGTAGCACCCATTTTACCTACAATACATGGTATATGTTGTTTCTGAGGAAAAGGACAGGTCTTACTGTGCAATTCTGACTGTCCAAGGGTGAGATGATGCTCTCCCATGCTGGTATGATATAAGCAGGGTGAAGGGAGCATATTTCTGATCTGGAGACTGACTAGGACTTTTCAGGGAAGCTATGACTTTGCTGGGAAACTTGGAGCAGTAGTAGATGCATGTGGCCTGGAAGAGATACCCCAAAAAGAAAGGCAAAGTTGTTCATTGGGGAGAAGAAGGAAAAGGCCAAAGTACCTGGGATAGAAGACGCAGCCTGTATTCCATCAAGGGATCTGGCTTGCTTGTGCAGCAAAGGGAGTCAGGGTCATGCAGCTTCTGGTCTGACTCTGGTCATGAGCTCAAACAGCTGGTATAAAATGGATGATGCACAAAAAGCATCTTTGGAGTTAGAAGCAGTAAAAAGTTTGGCTTCTTTCACAGCAAATGTTTCTGGGAATAATGTTAGAAAAAAATTCAACTGGATTAGGAGTGTATAGCTGGGAGCAGGGGCCCTGCCAGTTGCTCCCTCCTTGCTGTCACTGCAAAGGAAAGTGAGAGAATGTCTCTAGAGGGATTTCAAAGGATGCAATTGCATCTTTCCTGAGGTTTGGGAGGCAGAAGCCTTGCTGATATCTGTCCTACTTGTGTCTGATGTGGGTTGCCCCTGAGGGCCATACGCTGCTTGCTCTCTGCCTATGTAATCAAGCAATAGTTAGCTCCAGATAAAAACCTCTGGTCTAAGGAAATGAAGGAGCTGAGCTAATGCTCTGATGAATGAAGCTCCCAACTCATGTGTGATGCTGGACAGCTTAGTGGGAACCTGTGAAAGAAAATAAATAGGATTTGCTCTCTGATAGTGTTCATTGCTCTCTTGCTGCCATCTCTGTAACATGGTATTGCACCATGAGGCCCAATTCAGTGCACAGGCCTCTCAACACTTTTGAGTATGGATGCCCTGCAACATTGACGATATGCAGCTGCTACAAATGTCTGGAAAATGCATCTCCTGAGCATGGCTGAGTTGGCATGCATAGGAGCATTGTACTTGCCAGTGAGCAACTTGTAATATTTAGACCATGGTCTTCAGTGACCAAGTACAAAACTGTGATCCTCATCAAATCCTCCTGTTCAGGAGCTGCCTTATGTCTGAAGTGTGCACCAATTGCAACACTTTCCATATTGTACCATTATAAATCTTGCATCTGTTGTGGCACGTGCCCAGCATGGCCACTGCTAGGAAAGCAGCTGGCTGCTGCTAGGCCATTGTTCAGCAACAGAAGAGATCCCAAACCTTCACAACCTGGCTCCATCCCTTGCTGGACCCAATCAGGCAAGCTCAGAGCACAGGATTTACCTCATGGATGAGGTCCCCCAGCACATCTACATAAGAGAAGGAAGCATCTTCCCATTATTAGGTGGTTAGCTTATTCAGACCTTTTGCCTTTGCTACTCAAACCCTTCCCTTGCTGGGAGTGTGCCCAGACAGACTGCAGAGCACCTCTAGCTCTTCCAGCCCAACATTTGCTGTATGCACCTGGAATGCCTGCGTATGGTATGAGGGGAGAGCTCAGTCCCAGCTCCTGCTCCAGCAAACAGACTTTATACCAAGTCTGTACTTTTGACTCATTCCTGCAGCAATGTCTCTCTCCTGATTGCATGTATCACAGAATCTTAAGGGTTGGAAGGGACCTCGAAGGATCATCTAGTCCAACCCCCCTGCCAGAGCAGGCCCACCTAGAGTAGGTCACACAGGTACTCATCTAGGTGGGTTTTTAATGTCTCCAGAGAAGGAGACTCAACAACTCATCTGGGCGGCCCCTCCCAGTGTTCTGTCACCCTCACGGTGATGAAACTTTTCCATATGTTTCTTTGGAACCTCTTACATTCCAGCTTATAGAAGTTGCTCCTTTTCCTCTCATTGGACACCACTCAGAACAGCCTGGCTCCATCCTGCTAGACCCTGCCCCATTGATCACCACTCTCTGTCTTCTTCCCTTCAACCAGTTCACAATCCACCTTACTGTCTGATCATCCAGCCCATACTTTCTCAGTTTTGCCTCAAGAATGCTGTGCATGTCAAATGCTTTTACTGAAATCAAGATAAACCATATCCACTGCACTACCACCATCTATCCACCTGGTTACATCTTCATAAAAGACTATCAGGTTGGTCAAACATGACTTCCCCTTGGTAAAGCCATGTTGACTGCTCTTAATGACTTTCTTGTCCTTTAAATGCCTGGAGACTGCTTAGTTTGGAAGAATAAGTATATGGAAGGATTCTGACTATTGAAAACATCTGCTTTCTCATGCATCCTGAAACATTGCAGTATCTGAAACTGGAGAACATGTATCATGCCTGTCCTAGCTACTGTAAAACTTTGGCTCCACAGTTTAAATTGTGGGATTTTAATTATGGTGTGGATATATTATTCAGTCCTATGTAATGCACTTTTGGTTATGGTGCTGTGATTTCTTTTCCTTGGTTGGAACTGGGCCAACTGACCATATCTGGGGTGCATGACCAAACATCAAATGCATCCAAAGAAGCAAAGTAATCACTTCCAGACTAAACACAAATTAAATTTGTTTAAAATATTGAACAAGCTTCATCACTGAGAGATGCCTCTTCTGTGACATCAAGCTACATTGATGTGTCACTGCTTGATGCCAATCTCTTTTTCTCATGTTTAAGTCTGAAAGCACCAAGTCCCCTGAACTGCATTGAAATCTTCCTTTGACTGTGGTAACTCATGGCTGAGGGCCAATCTCTGTCTTACGTCTGAGCTCCTCTAAGTATTCATAGCTATGTCTTCAATGGTCCCTGTGGAGCAAAAAATATTGTAGCAGTTATCCTCTTTCAGATGAGAAAACTGGATCATGAACAGACAATAAACCTCATTTATTTAGCTTGGAATAACTCAGGGGAAGCTGGTGACAGCACAAGAGGAAAGCAGAGTTTTGGCACTAGTTGAATTCACAAAACCCTTACTTTTTTAGCAAAACTGTTTGCTGGTGGTTAGGGAGAAAGGGAAGCAAAGATGCTCCAGATCTCAGCTAAGCTGTAAGAGCAAGTAGAATCCATGTACATGTGTGACTTCTATCCCTTCCTACTGATATACAGTTTCATGGTTATGATTGTTTTAGGCTTTTTTCTGTTTTGTTATTTAGTCCTGACATTATCCTGATAGTATGCTCTTCATTTCTTGTTTCTTTGCCTTTTTATTTAATTATCCATAACACTGAGGTATAAATCTGTATGTTTATGTTGTATTTTGGAGATAGATCAGTGAGCAGCAAGACTTTCAGTTAAACAGCATGTGTTCTACATCCATTCAGGTGCTGATCTGATCATGTCTCATAGTGATACGTCTGATACCAAAGGCAGTGAGGATGTCCAGTGCTTGCAGAGTCTCTTGTAAGTGGTGAGAGGGCAGCAGTGCCACTGTAGATTCTGGCTGGGAGATGTGATGCTTGGCCAAAACTCTGCTCATGTTATAAAATGAAGGTACTACATCTCCCACCTACTTATATGCTCTTTTGCTAATTTGGTTGTCTCCTTGTTGGCTACACTTCTGTGATTGTGGAAAGAGTTTATAATGCATCTGTGGTTTTTAAAGCTTCTCTGGCTCACTGTTTTCTCTGGAGTGAAGGGTGCTATTAAATAGAGCCTCCCACCAAATTCCAGTGACTAATCACACACAGACCATAGTCACAAACCAGCCATGACTCAGGCACCAATGACCCTGAGTATTGCTGAAGGGAAAGCTAAACACACTCCTACCCTGTCCTTACACAGGCAACGGGAATGCTGAATAAGAGAAAACCAAATAGCAAGGCTGGTTCTTGAGCCAAAAAAAAAGGTGCTACGACAGGTATGGGGCTTTGGAAGTTGAGGACCAAGCAAGGGAATATGAAGATGTAGGTCCACTTGAGGAGTTGCCCAGGGTGAATCATTCACTGTCATGCCTTAGGACTGCCTCAATTTAAAAGAAAAGGAAGGTTATAGTAGTAGGTGACTCCCTTCTGAATGGAACTGAAGACCTCATATTTTGACAGACCCAACTCACAGAGAGATCTACTGCCTTCCTGGGGCCTGGGTTAGAGATGTTGCCAGGAACTTTGCTGGTCTGACGTGGCCAACTGACTACTACTCACTGTCGATAACACAGATTGGTACAGATAAGGCTATGGAGAGAAGTTCAAAAGCTACTAAAAAGGACTTCAGGGCACTGGGGAGAATGCTAGAAGACTCAGGAGCACAAGCAGCGTTCTCCTCTGTCCCTCTCATGGCAGGCAGAATACTGGACAAATAAGGAAAACCCATCTGATTAACAGGTGGCTCAGAGGCTGGTGCCACCAACACAACTTCAGGTTTTTTGACCATGGTGAAACTTTCATGATGCCAGGTCTGGTGACAGCTGGAGCTCATCTGTCTCAAAGAGGGAGAAGGATTCTTGCAAATGAGTTAGTGGGGCTCAGAGAAAGGGCTTTAAAATAATTTTGAAGGGGGAAGGATATAAAACTAGGCCCATTAAGAGTTGAAACTAAGGGTGACAAAACAGTGTCAGGGATGAATCCTACATGACTGACTTCCCTCTTGAGATGCCTGTACACCAATGCACGCAGCATGGGGGATAAACAGGAGGAGCTGGAAGTCTCTGTACGGGCGAGGTGGTGGAGTTGCTCTTTATGTGAGAGAGCAAATGGAACGTACCGAATTCTATCCAGGTGAGGATGTGGGGCAAGTTGAGAGTTAGTGGGTTAGAATTAAGGAGCAGGCCAGCATGTGTGACACTGTTGTGGCCACTTGATTTTATTACAGGCCACCTGATCAGGATGGGGAAGTTGATAAAGCCTTCTACAGGCAGCTGGGAGCAGCCTCAAAATCACAGGCTCTATTTCTCATGGGGGATTTCAACTACCTAGAAATTTGCTGGAAGACCTACACAGCTAGCCACTTACAGTCCAGGAGGTTCCATCAGTGCATCGATGGTAACTTCTTGGTGCAAATAGTGGATGTGCCAACTAGGAGAGGAGCCCTACTGGATCTTGTACTCACAAACAAGCAGGGTCTGGTTGAAAGGTTGAGGCAGCCTCAGCTGTAGCAACCACGAGATGGTGGAGTTCAGGATCTTGTGTGATAGGAACAGAATACCAAGCAGAATCACAACCCTGGACTTTAGCAGAGCCAACTTTGGCCTTTTCAAACAATTGCTAGGGGACATATTGTGGGACATGGTATTAGAGGATAGAGGGGCCCTAGATAGTTGGTCTGTAGTCAAGGATCACTTTTTCCAGGCTCAGGATCAGAAAATCATAGTGGGTAGGAGCCAGAAAAGGGAGCCAGGAGACCCACATGGTTAAACAGAGAACTGTTGGGAAAACTCAAGTGGAAGAAGAGAGTCTACAGATCATGGAAGGCAAACATAGCCACTTGAGATGAATATAAGGCTGTCGTCAGAGGATGTAGGGAGGTGACTAGGAAAGCTGAAGCGTCATTGGAGTTGTACCTTGCAAGGGAGATCAAGGACAACAAAAAGGGCTTCTTCAAATATATTGCAGATAAAACTGATGCTAGAGGCAATGTAGGCTCACTGTTGAATGAGGCGGATGCCTTGGTGACAGAGGATACAGAGAAGCAGGGTTACCAAATGTCTTCTTTGCTTCTGTCTATACTGCTGGAGATTGTTCTCAGGAGCCTCAGACTCCAGAGGAAGTCAGGTTAAAGGAGCAGTTTTGTTTGGTTGATGCGGACTGAGTTGAGGATCAGTTGAGCAATCTGGATGTACATAAATCCATGGGCCCCAATGGGATGCACCCGCCGGTGCTGAGGGAGCTGGTGAATGTCATTGCTAAACCACTCTCCATCATCTTCAGTAAGTTGTGGAGAACAGGAAAGATGCCTGAGGACTGGAGGAAACCAAATGTCTCTCCAGCCTTCAAAAAGGTTAAGAAGGAGGAGGCAGGTAACTACAGACCAGCCAGCCTCTCCTCCATCCCTGGAAAGGTGACGGAACAACTTATCCTGGGTGCTGTCTATAGGCATATAAAGGACAAGAGGATCATTAGGAGAAGTCAACATGGCTTTACCAAGGGGAAATGTTTGACCAACCTGACAGCCATTTATGAAGTTGTAACCAGGTTGCTAGATGGTGGTAGTGCAGTGGATGGTTTATCTTGATTTCAGTAAAGCATTTGATATGGTCTCCCACAGCATTCTTGTGGCAAAATTGAGAAAGTGTGGGCTGGATGATCAAGTTGTAAGGTTGTAAGCCATTTAAACAGGTACCTCAGGGCATTGAGGACCTCTTGAGTCCAGTGACAAGGTTTGTGTTTAAGTTTAGGCATAAATTTGAGCATCCTACTAGAGTAATGTTGTGAATGAGAGTTAAAGAATGAGTTCCTGATTTGAGTTCTTTCCCACACAAAGATGCAGTTTTCACCATATACTTCTTAAGTTCTTTACAACCAAACTCTTTCTTCCCCTTTTAAAATAATTTATCTTGAATAAATGTCATTTCAGTCTGCTCCTGTAACACTTGTGCTTGCTGCAATTATTTTTGCATACTTAAAAGCATTTGATTTTTTTTCTCTGAACCATTTAGGTAAAGGACACATTGAAGTATATAACACACATTTTTTCCAAAGTCATTTGAATGCAAGAATGAAAATCAGTTTGTGGTAAGTTGCTGTATTTGTGAACAGATGGACTTAGGAAAATTGGCTTCCCAAAGCAAATGCAGCCATTAAAAAGTCCTTCTAAAAGTTTCTGTTTTTTCCAAACATATTATTATCAGTATGTTTCATTAGAAAAAATCCTATTTGCTACTGAGACATGTCTATTATGGTTTTTTTTCAGTATCTTATGTTTTGAAACTTAAAAACTGTATTTGTATTCCAAGAACTGAAATTTGAAATTTGCATTTGTATTCCAAGAACAATCCAGAATTCCTTTAAGAAGATGCTTTTCTTGACGTTTTTATTTTAAGAGGAGAGTATTCAGAGATGAAGCTGGACACATAGTTTTGTCATGTTTATGTCATGTTAATAAAAACATCTGGATACAGTATGGAAACCCTCAACCAAAATCTTTTTTAAGTCAAGTCTCTTTTTAATATAGTGATCCAGGTTTAATCCACTAAACAATGTATTTATTGGATTTGTATGGAAGATGAGGTAAGAATCAAACTGCTGTTCTTGCATTTAAGTGCATTTTTAAAATTGTATCATCACTTTACAGTGTTAAATTGTGAATGTTAATAACAGGCACTTTTCAGTACTTTATTGCTACTTCTACAATTGATCCCCCAACTATCTTGCGTGTCAAACAAATAAACTAAAGAGCTATGTCTGTTCAGTGTGCATTTAAAATAACACGTGGGATGCCTTTTTTCTTACTTAAGTATCAGAGAGCAAAGAAACAGAGTAAACTGTGTGCATGGCTCTGAGTTTGTGACAGATCACTCATACCTGTCTTCATTGGCATCAGTTCCTTAAGTACCAATTGGGGATATATTTGTAAAAAATAAATGCAATGGTTTTGTTTCTGTTGATTTTTTTTTTTTCAGAAACTTAAAAATGTTTTGGTGCTCCCAAATGCATTCATCTTTTTAAGCCTCCTGTGTGTCATTACCCCCTTGAGAGTTAATATAAAGAAAAATTCCCTTTCTGCTTTCATAAACATCAGACTCTTTGGAAAGGCACTGGATGGCACATCTGTACAGGCCTGACTGATTCGTCACTATCTTTTTAGTGTCCCTACTAACTTCTGAATAGCAAAAAGAAAAGTCAAATAATAATAAAACCTGAGGCACCACCTAATACACAAACTTCTTTCCATGCTTGACAACCCAGTCAACCATAATATCCAGTCAAACCCTCCTCTGGCACAACTTGAGGCCATTTCCTCTCCTCTTGTTGCTTTTAACTTGGGCAAAGGGACCAGTCCCCACTTTGTCACTATCTCCTTTCAGTTAGTTACAGTTCAAGGATAATCAGAAGGATTAAATTAAGCTTCTGATTAGTGTTACTTTCATTCATTTTTGTAACATAGCAGGATCTTAGTCTGTAATGAGAATTACACTTCTATAAGTATTTCCAAAGAAGCTCTTAAGTAAACTACTTGAAATTATACCATGAAAAAGAATATGATAGCCATAATGTTTAATGTTTGTAGTTTGCAAGGTCAAAAGAAGCTCTAAGAGAAAGGAGGAATATAAAGAGAAGTATACAGGAGTATGACTATTGTTGATAGTGACTTTGTTCTTCATGTTGGGAATTTTTCTGCTGTCAACTCAGGACAGGTGGTAATACCTCATGTTCCCTACACACTTGAGCTATTCACTTGCTTCAACATGAGTGAGACCCTCTGTAATCAGTAGAGAAAGACCAATAGCAATGCCAGTTTACACCAACTCACCTTTGGTTCTAGGATTAGTCTCTGCTTCTGTTTCTTTTCATCCAGTGCTGAAATTACCAGTTAGTGAAGGAGTTAAATAGTAGGATAAAACACCTTCATGGAGCAATTGCTTCCTCACTTTCAATCAAGCACTGGCATGGGCTGCCCAGAGAAGTGGTGGAGTCCACCCCCATCCCTGGAGGGATTCAAAAGCTGTGTAGCTGTGGGGCTGAGGGACATGGTTCAGTGGTGGCTATGGCAATGCTGGATTAATGGTTGGACTTGATCTTTTTCTGAGAGGTCTTTTCCAGGTCTTTTCAGCCTTACTGGTTGTGTGAAGCAGATCTGTGTGAAACAAGTCTGTGTGATTCCAGCACTGCTGATAGTGTTGAAGAAGGCCATATTTTCTGTGTGTTACAGGAGTAGCATACAGGTTTGAAGTGTTTCAGGTTCTTGCAGTTCACATATTCAATGGTGTAACTATCTCTAGTTGTGCTCTGTGGAGAAAGAGATAATCAAAGAGTAGAAATACATTCCTTGCTAGAAGATGGGAAGTAACCTGGGATGCTTTCCAGTGCTCTGTGCCTGAAACTGAAGTCAACCAACAACTAGAGGAGAGTTCCCAGTCTCACTACATCCCCCATCTTAAATCTAGGCATGGGAGGCTGCTAGACTGGAACAGGTAATGGCAACCAGAGCAAAGGTAACTGCAGCCTGCAAAGCTGCTGTGGGAGAAGGGTTTGTATCTGAGCTAAAAACAAGTCAGAAACTGGTGGATCGGTGCCCAACAGCAGCCATGCAGATGGCCTGGAGGAAGCAGCTGAAAGCAAACAAACGTTGGGTTTTTATTTTTTTCCAAGGTGGCTAGGTCACCCCCTTATCTGTGATTTATGTATCTCATGAATAGTCTCCTCCACTATTTGGAGGAGAAGACTCACCACCTTGGAATCAAAGCTGGAAAATGCTTTTGGAAAAACAGAAGATATGCTGGATGGGGATACTGTTGTCCTCCTGGCTTGGCAGGTTTGTATAGATTTTGTTTTTTCCATTCAGAGGAGAAATTGATTATATTCTTTGGAGAGAGGTATTCCTTGGAAAAAAATCATTATTTACTTACACCACATGTATGTGATGTCTTGTTGCTATGATCTCAAAAGAAACAAACAGTTTCCCTGGTGGAAATCTCCATCTCTCTTCAGTAGGCCCTATGCCCCAAAAGCTGTCTCTGTCTTCTTACTTATATAGGCTCTGTGCTTCCTGCTTCTTCTTTTAGGCTTTCTCTTTTGCTTAGGTACTTTAAAATACACTTTGTCTTGCCGTTTTTTAGGTCTGTGATTGTCTGTAGATCTCAAAGTTAGTTGTTACCAGCTTCCAAAGTAATTGTGTGTTTATAACATTCTAGAAGAATGGAACTTTAGCTCTGGAGTGAAACAAGACATTTCTACTGACTTTTCTTTTGTGTTTAACTCCTTGGACTGTGCATAGCTTTTTTACTTTTAACCACATGGTAGATTCTTCACCACATGTGGACTTCAGAATAAGATCAAAAGATAGTCATGATGAAGGATACCACTGATAAACATCAGTGGTTGCAGTAATGCAATGCTTCCTTCTGGCCTTAGTCTCCAAATTTATTACTGAAGAGCATGCAGTGCCTAGTGTCAAGGCTGTAGTGGAAAATGGTGAAATGAGGAGGACAAGAATGTATCACTAAGTTTCAAGAAAGAGACTACTCTGTAGGAGGATGAGATAATCTGGTCCAGGAGGGAGCACAAGTGCCAGCCAGAGCTTCAGAGCACTGATATTTCATGGATGGTGTTATAATGTTATTGTATGAGTGGACCATGCTCATTCATTTCAGCTCTGTTCTAAGGACTGACAATAAGGAGAAATCTTCCCTGGGCAGCCCGTGCCAGGGCTCCCTCACTGTCACAGCAAAGAAGTTTCTTCTCACGTTCAAGAGGAACTTCGTGTGTTCTAGCTTGTTGCCGTTACCCCTTGTGCTGTCACTGGGTGCTACAGAAAAGAGACTGGCCCCATCCCCTTGACGCCCGACCTTTAGGTATTTATCAGCATTGGTAAGCTCCCCCCTCACTCTTTACCAGGCTAAGCAGCTTCCCCCTCATTCTTCACCAGGCTAAACAGCTCCCCCCTCACTCTTCACCAGGCTGAGCAGCCCCAGGTCTCACAGACTTTTCTTGTCAGAGAGATACTCCAGTCTCCTAATCATCTTTATGTGTCTGAGTTGCTTGAGCCCTATGGTTATCTTCTCCATTGGCTTGAGAAATGACATCCAGCATGGTTTCATGCTATATCACTTCCTTGCTGCTGGCTAGCCCAGAGGGCTACTACACATTTGACTAGACCCAGTTCTTGGAGAAAGACTGACTCACTGTTCCAGGGGCCTGTTCCTCAAATTTCAACTAGAAAATATTGTGTCCCCTTGAAAAGAGGTAATATAGCCTTATCTTCTATGAATAATTTAGTATTCTGTGTATCACATGGCTTGGCAAAACACTAGAGTTTGAATTAAAGCCAGCTCTTGTTTAAGTTCTCCATATCCCAGGTGTACCACCGTAGGAACTCCATCTAAGCACGTGGAATAAAGCCGCTGCTTTCTGTCAGTGTGCAGCATATGTTCTTGGCTCTGCATGTCTCTGTGGTAAAAATAGCCATATTTTGAACCTATTGGAAACATTAAGGGCTTAATTATCATCTGCTTTGGAGATTTATTTCAGACAAGACTAAGGAGATATGAAGAATTTGGCTGCTCTTCTGTGCTCCTGCACCACCCAGCCATAATGAGAACTAAGGCAACTGGGTGGCTACTGTATTTTTTGTGGTCTCTCTGGCAGGAAGAGATTAGAGGGAATGCAGCTCCTTCAATACCACCTTGTTCCCGGCATATGTGTGTCCCTAGCAGACCCTTTGGCTGTGCATCACTGTTGTAGAAGTAAAATCTATTTATAGGCAGTCTGAGCAGTACATTATTCAAGGCTAGGTTTTTGACTCATGCCCATCTGTTATCATTTAAAGGGTTAGATATTGCCAGTGAACAAAAGTAAATGCTGTTACTCCCTCCTAGTCAATAGAATTAACTGTTCTTAAGCTAACATTTGCTTTTATGGCAGAAGAAGCAATGTCTTTCAAGGCCCCAGCTGAAAAGCTGCTAATTTGCATTTCCCTGGGCTTATGGTGATGGAAATAGAAAGATGAGGGCAGTAAAACTGGCAGAGAGCCTTCAGCTCTGCTCTCTGTAGCTTATGTTCCTCTCTGTTGAAGGAACTTGCAGAGATCAAGAGGGAACAGGACAAAAGGCAGACCTGTTAACACCAAGGGCTCCTCCTTTTCCACAGTAGAGTCTTGGAAAGGCCCTTCCCTCTTCCTGCTCATCCCAGCCTGTCTCAGGAGTGTTCTTTTTGTTAAACAGAAACTGTCCTGTTTCCTGTCTATCTTGAGCTGTTGGCTTTTGGCATCAGTTTTCACTCCCTGAATCACTCTCTGGGGATACACGCTGGAAAGATGATGGGAACCGATTGCCTATCAGCAGCTGAGATGCATTTCTTGGCAGCACTCTTTTTGGGAATTACAGTGTGCAGACCTGGACAACATCGTGTGCATAAGAGACCAAACACTTCTTGTGGGCTGAGTGCACGAAATCCCGAGGCAAATACTTATTGCAAACTTGAGGGCACGAGGGAGGTGGGAGGGAAAAATATCAGCTCATAAAGCTTTGCCTGCTGGCTCAGAAACAGGGAACAAAATACACAATGAATGTAGTACATTTTCTTTTTTAGGTCACAGCTGAAATTAACCATGAGATATTTAATACTGAAGTGCAGGAGAAAGTCACAAAACTAAGAAAGCAACTGCTTGAAAACCGGGGACCCAAATGTCTGTTTCCAAAGAGAAAAATGCAGGATTTGTTCTGCTTAAGGTCAGCCTTATGAACAAGACCTTCTCCCTTCTTTCCTGTGTTGGGCTGAAAAAACAGAGGCCAAGGCTCCAGACATCCTGCTTGAAATGTAACACAAAGGGGAGATGCAATGGGCAAGTGGGAGCAACTGACTGTGAAACAGTGCCTCCCATGTACACCTTACACTGTGGCTGCGCCAGGCCTGGTTTGCTCTGTGAAACCACAGCAACAGCCATAAATGTGAGAATGAGAAGACAGAGCTGAGCTACTCCCCACAGCTGCTTTAATTCCCTTTGTTAACCAAGCCCAAGCAAGACGGCCATCATCTCCCATTAAAGGGATATCAATAACTGCTCTGCAGGGAGTATGCACCCTTTGGCTGGGATTACTGGCAGAGATAACTTGATCACACTGTTATAATCAAGGCTAATCAACACCAAATTGTGTCTTGCCTCCAAAACAGTTTTTATATCACCATAATGAGAGTCATCTCAGAAATATTCCTGGAAGGGCTTGTTTTTCTTCCAAATGAGGATAGAAGCAGAGAGAATGGCACTCACAAGAATCACTACCCTGGTTGATTCCAACACTTTGTGGGGTCTGGAAAGACTTTTTTAAGGTGCTACCCTGTCTTATTAGATGCATTAATAAAAATTTAGTCTGTGCTCCTAAGTTTAGCACTGCATATGCTGGGCTGTGCTCTTTCTATCTAACTGGGAAACTTATCCTGGATGTGAAAAAAAACCTTCTCTGATATAGATTAATTCCTTTCTAGTAAAAATGCATTTTCCTTTTCTGACAAAACAAGATCTTTCATGAGGTGAGTGAGTGAAAACTGCATCCAAACACATATTGTGAGAAAGCACATCACAAGAATATAGATGAAGTACTGATCAACAGTTAGAATAATCTGTTGGAGAAAGACCTGAAATATCAAAAAAGCTGCTGTATTTGTGATACATTGAATAATGATGTGCTAATAGCTGAGACATGTTTGTAAGAACTAACTGGTTTAAAAAAAAAAAAGTAAGCAGAGGCAGGATCCTCTTTGAACTGAAAGGGCATTTATGGTTTGCCAGCAAGACAGACATTAGGATCATACCCAGTGGATCTGGGAAAGCAAAGCCATGGTTCCTTAAAGCCCAGAAAGCACATGCCTAAACCTACCCTTCCTCCAAAGAACTTGTGATATATATAGACAAGACAGAGCAAAAGAAATATTTCTGCCTTTGGAGAAAGGGGGAAAGATTAAGTGCATTGGCCAAGTCAGGCAAGAGGCTCATGTCAGAGCCAGGCACTGAAATCACTTCTCCTGAGGACAGTCTTTGATGTCATTACTGAAAACAGGCTCCCCTCTAATCAAGAGCTGACCTCCCTGTGGCTCCTTGTGTGAAATCCCTGTGCTCCACAGGATCTGCCACTTGGATCCAGCTTTTCTTTTGTATTTCTGCTCATCTACCCTCGATCAGCTTTCTAAGTGGACCATGCTGGAAGAAGCATCACCAGTGGAAAAGCTATATGAGGGCTTTTCTTATTGGGGAAAAAAAAAAACAACCAAAAAAATCCCCCACCTCTCCACAAAAAAAACCTTCAGTGATGTTCTTTTTAACACAAACTTCCTGAAAACTTCCACCATGCCACAGTGGAAGACTAGCTTGTGCAGTGTATTCCAAAGGTTGGGGAGGAGAGGGAGAACAGCAGTTAACCCCATTGTACATAGCTAGCAGAGACCTCAGCACAGGGCAGGGACTGCCAGGATCCCCTCTGCATAACCTGGGAAAGCAGATGAAAGCTCAGCCCTGACTGCAGGCAGGAGGGATTGGAGTTAACTGAAAATAGAATTTCACCTCTTTACTCCTCTGCTCCTCCCTTTTAGGAAATGCTATCTCAAATAAATGAGCTGTTTTTACTGAAACAGTGTTTTTATAGTAGGAGTTGGAGGGGCTGTAGGACAGGGAAGCCCTGTCCAGGGCCCTTTCCAGGGAAGCTCCTGGAAGCCCTGCACCAGAAGCAGAGCTCCCTGGAGTAAAAGAGGTGAATGAGCAGATTGAGCCAATGCCACTGTGTTGGTGGTGAGGAGCAGGTCAGCAGCAGACACCTGAAGTGTGCTGAGCAGCAGTGGAGACTGTGAGGTTGCTGTGCCTGAGCGAGCTCCCTTTCTGCCCATTAAGCTGTGTGCGTAGCAGGGTGGGCTCGGGTCCCTGGCAGTGAAATAGATGAAGGTCTGCACCCTATATAAGCAAGCAGACAGAAGGAGCAGTGTGAAGAGTCTAATTGAAATTGCACACTTTCAGAGGAGCTAGTCCAGCCCAACCTGCCCCAAGATATTCACCTTGCAGACAGAGGCTTTTCCAAGGGGTTACAGTCCCTGCCTAGTTACATTTGCCCAATCCCTTTGGATCAGTGGGATGAGTCCCAGGCAGCTATTAGCCTTGGGAAGAAGCCCCAAATGACAGAGAAAAATTATACTTTTGGGATCTTTGAAATGTTATTGCTGTTTGACTCATGGCTGTGGGTATTTTTCCTCTCTGTGCAGCTGTTGGGAGAACTGGGGGTGGCTACCAGGAGATAATTGAATACATGTGACATCCCTGAGGTAAAAAAGCTCTGTGGTGAGGCCTCAAAATGTTACAATAATCGTAACAACAAGCAACTTTGACAGGCACTGCTGTCTTGCAGGACTGTGTCTAGGGGAGCTGACATAGTTTCTGCTCTGAATTTCCTTGTCATTTGTGCAGTGATAGCACCCATCACCCTCAGTGTTAGTGAACAAGGTCAAAGGAATGGTCTGTTGCCATCAAGAAAATTACCACTATCAAAGTAAATGACAAATAGAAATAAAGGAGCTATTGCAAATGTGAAATGATAAAAGAAATAAGGAGAGCTGGTCAAATGTGGGCTCCTCTAGTTGCTTTTAGGTGCCTCCTCAAAGGAGCTGGCTCACTAAGAAGGGTTTTAATTGAGGTGAAAAGGAGCTCACCTCCTCTGGAAGTTAGGACTGAGGATGGCTGCATCATCAGCTAAGTTCTCTGACAGGCACTTTGCCTGCTGTCAGGCTGCAGCTGAGGAAGCTGCGTGGCTATGCTGCTCACAGCTGCTGGCTCCTCTGCTCAGCTCTGCTTCTAAGAGGGGTCAGAGTCAGGGCAACAGTCAAAGTGCCAGGGAAAACTTTCAGTGGTGATAACTGTAGTTTCTTCTCCATCTGCAAAACTGAAAGTGGAGAGGGATCAAAAAAAAAGTCTGAAACCCTACAATGATAATAATAATCCCCAATTCCCTTGTAGTCAGTCTCATCTCACCCCACCCTTTATTTTCTTCTCCAGTAGGAAAATGTTTCCCCGGCAGTGCTGGCACCCTTTGCAGGACAGATCGGGTGCAGCAGTTGTGCTGGGGGTCAGGCAGAGTGATAGCGTGAAGGGCTGGGCTGGGACACCGAGTTTCTTTCAGGACAATGAGTTCAGATCCTTGCTCTGCTACAGGTATTTCCATGTGACCTTAAGCCTGTCTTTTAAACCCCTCTCTACATCAATTATCCAGCAATTAAATGTCATAGTGCTTTTTTTCTCTAGCTGGATTGTACTCTCCAGCAGTAGCTGTTCAGTCTTACGCTTGTGTATAACCCCCAGTGTGCCTAGTCCTGCAGTAGCTGCTTCTTTTATCTCTTTTAATAAGAGAGAATGAGCATGTGCCCTCCTATGTCTGCTCAGCATCAGACAGATTTTCCCTTTTAGATTTCCTATCATAGCAGCTGCACCAGGGTCAAAAAGATAGGACTGCACCAGAATATGCTGGGGGTGACCTGCTAGAGAGCAGCTCTGTGGAGAGGGACGTGGGAGTTCGGGTGGACACAGAACTAAGCATGAGCCAGCAATGTGCCCTTGTGGCCAAGAAGGCCAATGGCATCCTGGGATGCATCAAGAAGATTGTGGCCAGCAGGTCAGGGAGGTTCTGCTGCCCCTCTACTCTGCCCTGGCGAGGCCTCATTTGGAGTCCTGTGTCAAGCTCTGGGCTCCCCAGCTCAAGAGGGACAGAGAGAGTCCAGTGGAGGGTTATCAAGATGATCAGGGGACTGAAGCATATCTTCTAGAAGTCCTCTCTTTTCACTGAGAGAGTTGTTAGTCGTTGGAACAGGCTGCTCAGGGAGGTGGTGGAGCCTCCTTCTCTGGAGGTTTCCAAACCTGCCTGGACACATTCCCTGTGCAGCCTGATCAAGGTGAACCTGCTTCACCAAGGTATAGTACTGGATGATCTGTAGAGGTCCCTTCCAGTCTTCCTCATTCTGAGATTCTGTGATTCGGTTCTAAATCGTCCAAGTGTTAAAGCACAGCGTGTGTTGTATCAGCCACTGTATGAAGCAACCCTGAACCTCAACACAAATCCATTGCCTCAGCCAGGGAGGAGCATAGCAGCTTCTCCAATGTATGTCTACACAGCTCAAACTACCCAGGCACATTTGCAAAAGCCACGGGACAGTGTCTGCTGGGAGAAGGTGGGTCCCTAAAAGGTTGTCCCTCAGTCCCCAGCATGCCCTGGGAGAGGCAGTGTGTGCTCTGAGCAGCTGGGTCCCTCTGGACCGCTGGGCTCCTGCTAGCAGTCCTGGCTGTAGGACTCTTAACAGGTGTTGCAAATTTTGCTCCTTTTTATTTTTTTTACAAGCAGGACAAGATCATCTGTTATGCTCTGAGGTCATTAATGATTTCCAGGGTTGCCAGGAAATAGAAAATACTTTCGCAGCATACAATGTGTAGAGCAAACAATATACATACATATGCAAGAAAACAGACCATGGTGTAGTATTTTATGAAATACTGGAGTGACTTCCAGCAGTTTTGCCTTAGGAAGCTGCACAGCTGTTTCAAGCTGTTGACCACTTGAGGAGTTGATCTGTATTTGCATGACAAAGACAAAAACAACATAGTTGTGTGTATTACCTCTTTCTTGATGTGGCTCATCAGGGGTTCCTTCCAGCTCCTTCCTCAGATAGGGGACAGAATTGCCTCTGCCTGCAGCCAAGGATCTCTGAATCATTATCTGGTCACTCGAATCCACCTCTTACCTGGAGAACTTTGTGTTTTGGGCTGGAGCCAAAAAATCCAAATGAAAGCCAGCTGAAGCCAGCAGGAGTTTTTCCATTAAATGCTCAAGGGTTTGCATTTGCTTTCTGCAAACCTGACCCAAAGCCAGCAGAATGACTCTACTTGGGGATTCTCATGCTATCCCTTAGAGGAGTGTTTTGGAGGGTAGGAAGAGCTCACCTCCAGACAGGAAACAGGGCTCTGATCATGAACATGTGGGGTTCCATGGACCTCATTGCCCCTGAAGCCTTCATGAAGCTCTTGGAGCAGGCAAGGCCCTTGGTGCTGCGGCCAGGCAGCTGTGTGTTTTGCAACTGGCCATCAACATCTGTCTCAAGGAAGCCATTGTAACAATTCAGTTGTCAGGTCTCTTACTAAGTGGGAAGCAAAAAGGCTTTTGATGAAAATGCCTAATGTTTCATCTCTGGCCAAGAAAAGGAGCTTGGTTTTCTCAGGCTGGCATACGTTTGCTATGCATCGACAGAACAAGCTTCATTGTGATACTATTAAAACATTTAGGTTCTAGGTGCTACTTTTGAGGTTTTTATGGGAATCCTTTTATTAGGTAAAGGACTTAAATCTGCTAAACTTCAATAAACTAACCATGAGCCAGCAATATGCCCTCGTGGCCAAGAAGGCCAATGGTATCCTGGGATGCATCAAGAAGAGTGTGGCCAGCAGGTCGAGGGAGGTACTTCTCCCCCTCTACTCTGCCCTGTTGAGGCCTCATCTGGAGTCTTGTGTCCAGTTCTGGGCTCCTCAGCTCANACAAGGGGTAATGGGATGAAGCTGGAATACAAAAAGTTAATTTTAAATGTAAGAAAAAATTATATTTTACTGTGAGGATGAGGGAGCCCTGGCACAGGCTGCCCAGAGGGGTTGTGCAGTCTCCTTCCTTGGAGGTCTTCAAGACCCACCTGGACAGGTTCCTATGCAACCTGGTCTAGGTTGACCTGTTTCTGCAGGCGAGTTGGACTAGATGATGTCTAAAGGTTCATTCAAACCCTACCATTCTATGATTCTATGCTATCAACCATGTTATTTTCATGGCACACTATTTTTCAACCGTTACTACAATAACCTGTTTCTGTGTTGTTGAAAAGGAGAGGTTTTGTGGTATCAGAAAAAAAACCCAACAGCATTACTTAAGCAAACTCTATTATTTCCTTTTTTGAAGTAACTCAATGATTTAATTTGCCTTATTTCATCTAGGACCTTATACAAAAATATGAGGGCTTTCCAGAGAACAAAAGTTGCACCTGCCTGCCAGCCAGAGTGTGACTCTTTTTGCAGAGGTAAGAATGGATTCATTTCACTAGCACAAATGTCTCTTTCTCAACCTTTTTCATGATCCATGTGGTCTGTCAAGAAGAACCCTCAGTAATTTAGTGTTAGTGCTTTTGTACAGGTCATTAAATGTACTTGAATTACAGCAGCACCCAGGGGCTTTAACTGACCCTCAGGTTGGATATCATACAATCAGAGTATGCTCTTCAGTCTAACAGAATAGCATAAAATAGCCAAGAGAGGTATTGTAAAACCTTTTATTTTATGTCTGGAGAATCTGGGAATCACAGAATCACAGAATGGTTGGGGTAGAAAGGGGCCGCTAGAGATCATCCAGTCTCAACAGTCAGCTAAATGTCATGGTTTAGGCCCATCCAGGGACAAAATACCATGATTAGACTCAAGTACCTCAGGCTTGAGAATTTCTAAAGGGCAGGGAGGGCTTAATTGCCGCTTATGGTCTAGGACAAAACAGACCAGGCTACTCAGCTTGGGGAAGAAAACAGAAAATAATGTAATCCATCACCAACCAAAACATTACCATAAAATCCCAAAATACAACCAACATAAAACAACACAGAATGGTACAATGATGAAGAGCACAACCAGCTCTTTAAGACCACCTTCTCCCCACCCCTTCCCTCTTCCCAGGCTCAGAGCCCTGATCCCGGTGTCTTTTTCTGAACATCTCAGAGGGGCAGGGAATGGAGGTTTCAGACAGTCTATTCTCGATGGTTTCTGCTATTTGTCTCTCCTCAGGACAGGTGGGCTCCCCACCAGTCCTCCCTTCTCTTCTGCGGGGTACCTCACACACTCGGCAGCCCTGCACGGGCCACTTCAGTGTGAGTTCATCCCAAAGGCTGCAGACCCTGTCTGCCTCTCGTGTGGGTCTGCTCTGCAGACAATAGGCTCCAGCACGGCCTGCACCATGGCCGCCTCCTCACAAGGTCTCTTGCCCGTCTGGACACACTCACACAAAGCTTCTGGTGGCTCTCAGTCCTGCCATTGCCCTCCATAGGTGCCAGGGCTCCCTCACCCTTGCAGCAAGCAAGTTTCTCCTCACGTTCAAGCGGAACTTCCTGTGTTCCAGTTTGTGCCCATTACCTTTTATCCTGTCACTGGGTGCTACAGAAAAAAAGTGTCTCTCCCTTCTCTTGAGACCTACTCTTTAGGTATTTAGAAGCACTAAGATCTCCCCTCACTTCTCCAGACTAAATGCCTCCAGGTCTTTCAGCCTTTCCTTGTAAGAGAGGTGTTCATTCCCCCCAGCATCTTGATGGCCCTCCACTGTGCTCTCTCCAGCACTTCTCTATCACTCTTCAACTATGGACCCCAGAACTGAACACAGTACTCCAGATGAGGCCTCACCAGGGCAGACTTAAGGGGGAGGAGAACCTCCCTTGACCTGCTGGCCACACACTTCTTGATATATCCCAGGATGTCATTGGTCTTCTTGGCCATGAGGGCACATTGCTGGCTCATGGTTAGTTTGGTGCTCACCAGAACTCCCAGATCTCTTTCTGCAGAGTTGCTCTCCACCAGGTCAACCCCCAGCCTGTAATGGTGTATGGGGTTGTTCCTCCCCATGTACTTGCTTTTGTTGAACCTCATGAGATTCCTGTCTGCCCAACTTTCAAGTCTGTCCAGATCTGTCTAAATGGGAGCGCAATCTTCCAGTGAGTCAGCCAGTTCTCCCTTGGGAACAGAGAGACAAATTATTTTCCAAATGTTGTGTGAGGAATCAGAAGGAGATGAAACCATGAACACTGGTCCTAGGTCTCCCATACAGCAACAAGACCCCCAGCAGCTTCAGCAAGTGGTACCCATGTTTCCCATTTTGTCTAATTGACAGAATCTCCAGGTCTCACCCTTCCTAAGTAAGACACCTTGTAAAGCTCTTTCAGGAGCAACCACACTGTCCTATTGTTTAAAAGTTTGCTTTCTCCTTGAGGAAACAGAAATTTTCCTCCCTCTCTTGAAACCTGTGATACCTTCATCTGTAACTTCTCAAGAAAGCAACTGATATGATCCTACATAATTTTTTTTTCTCAGTGGTTCCATTCCATCAAAAATTCTTAATTTGTGAAGGTTATCCCCAGAGATAGTGACTTACCAGGATTGTTACAAACCTAAAAAACAAAAATCAGCTTAACATTGAAGCACTTATTCAAGGGCTTGAACAGATTGTTGTGGTTTTTTGGCCCTTCTCAAGTAGATAAACGCGTCTCTGCACCATATGTATGGCTCTACTCCAGTCAAAGGATAGCCTTTCAGTCAAATGATAGCCTGATTACACTGCCTGCAAACTTTTCTACTCCATCTGGGTGAAACAGGATGAAACAGTGAGGACTGGCCAGCCAGATTGTCACACAAGATAGGGGTTGCAATATTTGTAGTATATCAAAGTTGAAATTTGGTGCAGCAGAGTCTGGCTTGAAGCAGAAACTGCAGCTCTTGCCTGCTCTAGAGACTTGCCTACAGTCCCGTGCAAGGAATTAGAGGGCATGTTACTCAGTAGATGCACAGGACTGCTAGTGCTTTAAGACAAATTTACACATAGGATGCTTTGAGACAGCCTAGTGCATAGCCATAGTGCATACCCAGGCTTAGAATAAACAGTCTGTTAATATAGCATGATAGCATGCAGCTTGCCAAGGGTCTGGTTCATTCAAACCTCACCTACCAAATGTTAGGGCCAGGCCAGCTCCATTCTCTATGTATTTGTTTTTTTAGCATTCTGTGAGCTTTCTAGGAAAAAAAATAAATCCTGTTACAAGGTCCTGCAACCAAATATAGTTCTGACTCCTACACTAACAACACTATTGATGTGCTGTTCAAAGCAAATCCATCAAAGCAGGATACTGTTAGTAAAACTCGGGAGAAACAAGAGGTCAAGTGACATGAGTAAATAGACATTTCAGCCTCTTCAGAGCTCCTATTCAAAGCCAAGAGGAATTTATCTGGACAAAACCACTAGTTTTAACTTTGGGGATTGCTCTTTGAACCAAAAATAACTACTTCATGCTAGCAGATTACATAGAGACACTTTCCGGTGCTCCTAAATGTATCCAGGGACAACTAATTTTTTTAATATACCATTACTTCAAAATAATTAAGGTCCAAACCAGTATATTTAAGTCTTTGTCCTCTAGACTTGTGACAACATTTTAGCATGTCAGTAGCAGCACCATTTGTAACATAAGATGAATTGTCAATGATTACATTTATCACATAATACTTACATCAGACACTTCATGTGGCAATACAGGCTCTCTCATTTGGGCATTAGGAAGACTTAGTGAATTTAAAAGAACTTCAGATGGTAAAAATGATTCTTCCTGAAGTCTTCTCAGTTTCACTTGGCAGCCTTTTGTGAAAGTAGGCAGGTATGTGGCACCTGTGGCTTCATGCAGAGGTGAATGTCAGTATATGTCCTAGACCTTTTTTATTGTTTCTTGGGTTCTTATATCATTTATTAATAGAGTCTGAGTTATTTAATCTGAGGAAGAGATGACGGTGATACGCAAGGATTTACATGGGATTGCAGCTGGCCAGGGCTATCTTTACTTAAGGAACCTCTGTTTCTAAGATCTGTTGGGCTTTCTGTTGGTTTTGTTTTCCCCCAGAGAGAAATGTGTGATATCACTTTTATTTTTTACACATGGCCCAGTACATTTAGCTGACTTTACACTCTCCCCATAACTTTGATAATGCCAGCAAACAAAATACCACATCTATTGCAGAAAACTTATGCCCTAGATATTTTCTAAGGGACTCACACATGTGAGGTTCTTATCTGGAGTAGCTGCTGCCTGCCTTTGGGATGTCTGTCCTGTATATTTGGTAGCAGGTAGGACTTTGACCCCCTGGGCTGGCTTTCCCTCTTCTGCAATGTTTTCATCAGCTATATCTCTGTCCCAGTTTCAGATCGATACCACCAAGATGCACATCTGTCTTAGATGACAAGGAGAGCTGCATGGATGGGAACTTGTCCGTACCCAATAGCAATGACCTATCCCAGTCCCTCTTATGAAACACATTGTGGGAAACAGTTTACTGATTGCACCCCTGTTTTTCACCAGGATGGAAAACCAGAGGTAAGGAAAATGACTGTGGCTGAACATTTCATTTCTCACAGCCCACCCAGCCTTGTGGTTTGTCTCTCCACTAGTTGTCATTCAATGGCCTTGAGCCCACATGTTGCAGAGCTCACCAGCAGTGATGGAGAGATGTGCTCATCTCTTGGCAAGGATGCCTTTCATAGAGCCACACACCCAGAGCACTCTTGTCATGCTTGTTGCTCCCAATATCCAGAAATGACCTTGTAGAGGCCACTTGTTGGTTTTTCAGAACTTCAGCAAAGTTATCCAGAAATGAGAGAACTTTAGCAAATACACACCTCACAAAATTTGGGTTTCTCTCAGTCTTATATCTAGCTGAATTGCCTGTACATGGGCACCATGTCAACCTTTTGGGCTGTTAGGCTGGCAAAACATAGATTATGTGCAAGCTTCTGGGTGCCCTAAAACCTTGGTCCCACAATTTCCATGTCACCTGAACTTACAATTTCTTGAATTAAGAGAAACTTGTGGTATTCTTCAGGGATGACAAGCAGCATATTGGAAAACCTGAGCTGGCCCCAGCCTGTTGAATGTCCAGTGGGAAGACAGTGGAAAGTGGGAAGTGCTGCTGGGAGTGCATGTAGGATTTGCTCAGTGGGGACTCTCTCCATTCTTCCACTCCTTGGGTTCTGTGTCTTTTACTAGCAATTTCTGTGGCTATCATCCTGGTGACATTCTCAACAATTTCTTCCTTTGGCTAAGAGATATGGTCATCAGACTGACTGAGCAAAAAACTTGCCCTGGTTTGGCTCAGGGCCTAACTGATCACTGTTCCCAGCCCTCCCCCAGTTCCTCTGTGGATTTCTGCCAACGGATGCTTATGGCTCTTCCAGACTTAGGAGAAGCCTTGTGAGCCAATCATGTGCTCGTTTCCAAGGGGCTTCCCTTTTCTCCAAATGACTCATGGTATATGTGAATAGAGGTCCTTTCTTCCGGAAGGCTCCCAAAGACATTTGATTTATTCCAAAAAAGGGCAAATGTCATTGGGAAATTACTGTACTGTTGGGATAAAATGTAAAAAAAATTGCTAAGTGGGGTTTGCCTTTCAAGAGGACACCAGGCTGGCTCAAATATACATCCATCCCACCTATCTGTGGATAGGCTGACTCACCCTGTGTAGTGACATCTTTCTATTGGCTGCAGAGTCCTGCATCCACTTAGCTTAGGTAGATGTTTAACTTCAAACTGAACTGCATGCAGTTCTGAGCTCCTCAGTTCAAGACAGGGAACTTCTGGAGACAGTCCAACACAGGGCTACAGAGATGATGAGGGGACTGGAACATCCCTCTTACAATGAAAGGCTGTGAGACATGGAGCTGTTCAGTCTAGAAAAGAGAAAACTGAGGAGCGACCTTATTAACACTTATAAATATCTAAAATGTGGGTGTCGAGGACATGAGGCCAGTCTTTTTTTCAGTAGTGTTCAGTGACAGGACAAGGAGTAACGGGCACAAACGGGAATACAGGAAGTTCTACTTGAACATGAGGAGAAATTTCTTTGCTGTGAGGGTGAGGGAGCCCTGGCACAGGCTGCCCAGGGTGTTGGAGGCTCCTTCTCTGGAGGTTTCCAATCCAACCAGGACATGTTCCTGTGACCCCCAATTTCTAGAGACCTCTTCCAACCCCCACCATTCTGAGATTCTGTGATCTTTGCAGGGTTCTCTGTTACTTTAATTTCTCTTGTCAAAAGAGCTTGGCATACTCATTTAGCAAATCACTAGATAGCATGTTAAATGAATGTTCAGAAATACTGAATCATAGCCTCAGCTCCATCTAGCATAGTGCGCAGAGAAGGGAAGAACATTAGTAGCTGGATTGTCTTAGGCTCCTGATCTTACTGAGTGAGGATGGAAAGGAAATAGCCATTGCTGGGGCAGATACACAGGAAATGAGCAAATGAGCAACAACTGAGGGACACTGGACAGCCCCGGTAGCACTCTGGGAGAAGCACAGATTGAGGTTTCCCTCCTTTGTGAAACTCCAGACTGAGAAGTCTTCAGTTACACTCCAAGAACTCTATTATATCTGTTAGAGGTCCAGAAGTGCAAATAAATTTACTTCTTATGGGTTTCTTTACTGTCAAGGCAGGACAGTGAAAAAGCAGCTTCTTTATGGAAAGAAGCTGGAATACAAAAGTTCAATTTAAACATAAGGAAAAACTATTTCACTGTGAGAGTGAGGGAGCCCTGGCACAGGCTGCCCAGGGAGATTGTAGAGTCTCCTTCTCTGAAGGTTTTCAAAACCTACCTGGATGCATTCCTGTGTGATTTGATTTAGGTGGACCTGCTTTAGCAGGATGATCTCTAAAGGTCCCTTCCAATCCTACCATTCTGTGATTCTATGACAAAGTGACCCTACTTCCCTGGTACCTCTGTGGTTGGTAGTAGCCAGCCTAACTGCTGGACAGCTGGCTCATGCTTTAATGCAATTGAAGAAGAGAGTAAAATGTGTAAAATGTATTGATTTAAGCCAGGCACAATTATCTGGGCACATATGACTGATGCTTGCAAATTTTCGTTCATGCTATGTGTATCTGAAGGCAGAGTTTGGATTTACAGATCGATTCTCTACAATGCTGGGTGAGAGAAAGATAATTTATTAAAAAGACTTTTTTCCCATAATTTTTTCATGATTTTATGACTGCACATCTTTATTTACATAAAGTACAGCCCTTCCCACTTACATTACATCATGAACAGAATATGTCTCCCTAGGAAAAGGAACACTTTTTAGGAAAAAAATAAAGCAAAAGAGGAGGGGAAAAAAGAGAAGGAAGTATTTTAAGAAGTTCAGAAAACCTCAGATTCCTCTAGGGTCCCCAGCTGTGTTGTATGTTGTCTCAGCTGAACACCGGATATTTCCGCTCTGCACATTAATGCATTCAAGGAGAAATCAAAGCGGCTGTTCTTCATCGTGCTTTTGGCCAAGTGTGTATGTCTTACCTCAAAACAGCCTTAATCTGAAAGGTTACAACCCTTTATTCTTCACTCCTTATAGGTCTGGAACTCGTGGCTACCTGCCCATTTAGGTACTTATGAGCATTGAAAAAGTCCCCCTCTGCATTTTCCTGGCTAAACAGCTCCAGGTCTCACAGGCTTTCCTCGTAAGAGAGATGCTCAAGTCCCCTCAGCATCTTGGTATCCCTCTGCTGGACTCTTTCCAGAACTGGGGAGTCCAGAACTCTCTTGAACTAGGGAGTCCAGAACTGCAGACAGTACTCCAAATGGGTCCTTACCAGGGCAGAGTAGAGGGGGTGGAGAATCTCCCTCAACCTGCTGGCCACACTCTTCTTGATGCATCCCAGGATGCCATTGGTCTTCTTGGCCATGAGGGCACATTGCTGGCTTATGTTTAGCTTAATATCAACCAGCACTCCCACATCTCCCTCTGCAGAGATGTTCTCCAGCAGGTCACCCTCAGCCTGTTCTGGTGCATGGAGTTGTTCCTCCTCAAGTGCACTTTTCTTTGTTGAACTTCAGGAGGCTCTTCTCAAGTCTATCCCAATCTCTCTAAATGGCAGCACAGCCTTTGCTGAATCAGCCAATCTTTTGTTTTGTGTCATCTTCAGATGTTCCAAATGGCCCGGATGGCACATCCACGAGCGGCCCATTTCTGGAGATGCATCAATCTGTCTTTTCCTGTTAAGAGGAAGAAGAGTGATGAGACCATCAGAGAAGCACTACATCACATGTCCTGTTGCTACCACTCTTCACCACGGTGCTTCCTTTGAAAATATGTCCTGGTGCTTGGCTAAGCACTGCTGGTGTTGGAGGAGCCCTGGGTGGCAATGACTCCAGTGTGGTAGGAAGGATCTGCCAGATACAGTGTCCCATGGGGCTGGTTTATTGGTCTAATGTTAACTCGGCCCAACGATTAGGACAAAGCCAAGTTTTGATGAGTCATATCTGCAAGCAGAAACCCTTGTCACAGTCCCCCTTTCCTCATGTTCCTGTTGAAACTGTGTGTGGGGTTGTGAACATCTAGTAAAGCAAAGCTCCAGTCATGAAAGCTTTCTGAGGACTCTGCAAGGTGGCATGTTCTGCCCAGCCCCATGTTGCACCACAGCAGAAGCATTGTAAAGCAAACCAGAACTGCAATCAACTGGATATCTGGAAAAATTCTCTGGTTGCCTCCTTGATAGTGAAGATGCAAGGGACTGGTCTGACCTAGACTGGTCATGCATGTAGTTTACCTGATTCATGTATCGTTGAGTTCAGAGCTGCTAATGCTGCCATTCAAACACATACCCCTGCACTTGGGCCTCAGCCTTCAGTGGGCTTCGTGGATTTTTGTGTCCTCACTGAGGGATGATTTGTCTGTACACTGAGTCTTGTGATTGCTTGCTTAGTTGATATTTTATAAAGCTCAGACCAAAGCCACATCTCTCACAAGTTACTAAATGGTTCAAAGCAGTGTTTCACACCTTTACAATAATTGTTAGGTCTAACCATGAAGAAGATTGTTCTGCAATCAGTCTTTCTCTTTGTGACTGCTCTAAGCAACCATCAGTGAGTGCAAAGGAGATCCCATCGCCCTGTGATCTGCTGAAAACTGGGAATACTGTAGGCAGTAGAGTGTGTTATGCAAGGGCTCCCTCCCTCATCAGTGTCAAATTGCATAAATCAGTGTTGGCCAGAATAAGTGAAATAACATTTTACTTCCTAAAATGGAAATATCCCCATATGTTCCTGGCCAAGGACTTCTCTCAAGGGTGAGATCAGCAAGCGGATGGTGGTGACCACAGCATGTCCTTGCTGCTTCTGGCCACATGGTGCTCTAAGGAGGGAGAGCAGCACTGTTTGCCATAGATCTGACAAGTAGCTGAGGACTTTGCACCATATAAAATCCTCTTGATTTAACTGTAGTGCCAATAAATTGAGTTTAACCTAAATAGCATATCTTTCTTGAAAAGAAGCTACTGTTCTCTAGGATCCAACCTTGCTGGTTAGTCTGTTACTGCCCATGTCACTGATATTCCCTAGGGCTTAGAATCATTGAATGGTAGGGGTTGGAAGGGACCTTTAGAGATCATCTAGTCCAACCCCCCTGCAGAAGCAGATCCACCTAGATCAGGTTGCATAGGAATACATCCAGGCGGGTCTTGAAGACCTCCAAGGAAAGAAACTCCACACCCTCCCTGAACTCTCTGGACTCTTCATCAGGTCACCTCCAGCCTGCACTGGTGCATGAGGTTGTTCCTTGCAAGGTGCAAGACTCTGCACTTGTCCTTGTGGAACCTCATAAAGTTCCTCTCTGCCCAACTCTCAAGACAGCTGAGATCCCGCTGAATGACAGCACAGCCTCTGGGGAATCAGCCAGTCCTCCCAGTTTGGTGTCATCAGGGAACTTGCTGAGGGTACACTCTGTCCCCTCATCCAGATCGCTGATGAAGCTGTTGAACAAGACTGGCCCCAGAACTGATCCTTGTGGAACTCCACTGGCCACAGGCCTCCAACTTGATTCTATGCCATTGATCTCCATCCTCTGGGCTCTGTCATTCAGTCAGCTCTTGATCCACCTCACCATCCACTCATCCAATCCACACTGTCAGAGCTTTCTGATGAGGATATAATGGGAGAGAGTGTCAAAAGCCTTGCTTAAGTCAAAGTAGATGACATCCACTGCTCTCCGTTCATCTAGCCAGCCAGTTATGTGCTCATAGAAGGCTATCAGATTGGTCAAACAGGATTTCCCCTTGGTGAATTCATGTTGACTCCCCTGATAACCACCTTTTCCTTAGGTGTTATTAGCACAACTAATTAAAATGGGAACTTGGAAAATCCTATATTGGAAGTTTATTTGCAGTTTAGCAGCAAACAACTGTTTTTCAATGGCAGAGAGTAATTAGGAGTCCATCTGTGCAATGTAGAGAAAATAACTGGTAGGTGACAGCAGAGGAAATCCAAATGTACCATGGGAATACTCACCCTGGGAGTGATCCATCAAGGTCAGGGGAGCAGCTAGCCTCTCTCTTTGCCTGGGATCCCAAGACGATTTTAGTTTTAACTACTCTTACTTTTTTTAGCCCTGCCCTGAGGCTTTGGGCAACCTGGCCTACCCAAAGACCACGGTACTAATCATGTTCTGCCATCATAGTTTTTAGCTGGCTGCAACAGGATTGTATCATGAAGGTAGTTACAAATAAGATATTTAACCAGATAGCTTATTTTTTTAGCAGTAGTTCCAGACACTAATTCCTTTCAAGTGTCCTTGAAGTTGGCAGAGTGTCTTGCCTGTGGTTATATATTAATTGTGCAGTTTCTGCCTCCCCAGGGCTTGTGGACATTGTTTGTCCTGATGTTGCTTCCAATGTAGCTGAGAATTTTTATCCTTTTAAGGACTAGGGACTTGAATTGCTTGTCCTTCCATGTGAAGTTCCCCATAATTTAGCCATTTGACCAATGCAAGCTCTTATTTTGTACTTCTCTCAACATTTGTTCTCTCATTACAACTTTGCGCAGCCTCTCAGCTCTCCAGAATATTCCCTCCTACACATTTTCTTCCCAAAATCTCCTTAATGGTATTTGCAGACCTGTTGTCTCAGTTTTCCTTAGTCCTTTGGCAATATTCATCTCTTTTGTGATGTATCATGTGGAGTTCCATCGATTGCCCCTGCAGCCAGCTCAGCTTGGCATTTCACAAGTCACTGCAGCTCTCAGCCCTGCTGTGGCCTGCTTTGTATCATCTCTTGCATCTCCTAGAGTCTGACCATACATATGGCTACATGGAGATCTTCAAGACCTTCAAAGAAGGTCTGTAAAAATCAGCTTTTTGTACAGAATCAATGAAAACTGCATTCAGCCCACAACTTCCTTCTGAGGTTTAATTTCAGAACCAAATCTGGCTCCAGCACAGCCAAAGCTACGTGTCAGGCTTCCACACTGATGTGCCACTGCAGTGGCAAGCATGGCTGTACAGCTAAAACAGCGCTAGTTAGCAAGTCACTGACCTTCATCATTCTCATCATCATGGTCCTCATTTACTCCTCTCCTGAACATGTGAGCAAATACAAGCAAATTAGATGAGGTGCGGACCTAATCCAGGTCAGGCTGTTGCTAGCAAAGTGCAGGCAAGAAGCCACAGCAGCAGCAGGGATGTCAGGATCAATAGGGAGAACATGGATGCTTTCACATTATTGTTCCACTTATTTTAAGATCAGGGATCAGGAACAGGGATATTTGTTCCAGAAAAAATTAGTGTCATTCATGTATATCTGACCTTGATTACTGAAGTTAGTCTATGGATTAACCTGTGTCTCTAGGTGTAGATACGTACACTTATATAAAGTCAGTGTGGTTCTTCAGCAGAAAAAAAGAGGTGAAGTTTTACCCTGATTGATGCAATAGACATTTTTAGCTGTGTCCTCCACCACAAGGACCTGGCCAAGCTGGACATGGATCTGGAGGGCAGAGCATTGACATTTAGTGTTGGGAGGCTTGCTCTTGCTCCATGGCAGCTTTTACTTTGGCACCCTCTGAATGCTAACAGAAGAGACTCATTCAGCAGGCAAACCAGTAATTTCTGCTTTAAAAACAAAGGAAGCAGTTAATAGGGTTTTCTTTTTCTTTGTTTTTTTCTTTGAGAAATAGGGAAAAAAAGCTATAGCAATCACTAGGAGTGTGGAGCTGCCCACTTTTAATATACAGCTCACAGGTCTGGGTTCTAAAACCCATGGGAATAAGTGAAATAAAGATATCACCAATTTTTCTTTAAAAACCCTGTTTTTTAAGGCAACATCAGGATTTTCCTGAGGCTTGACTCTTTTTTTTTTTCAAAGGCTGCAACCAGAGATGGGCACACAGCTCCCCAAGGGGCAGTGGCAAGGCGGGGCAGGAGAGCAGAGAGACATGAGGCCTCCAGCATCTGCTGCTGTGGGGTGGGAGAATCTTTTCCATTTCCTAGAGGCAGAGCTCAGCTTGGGAAATACTTGATAACAAAAACTTTTTTCAAAGTCCTCACTTTGTGGGATTTTCCGATATACTCACTAGCCTGTAAGCTTAAGTTTTTTGGAATTGGAAGTTCCTTTTATTTAAGTGAGAGGATGGCCATGGGGCTAATACTCTCTTGCCTAGGGTGAATTCCTTGGGTAAACGTCTCTCCAGCTTGTTAGTTCTGGGCTGGGATCCAGTCCATCGACTGGCTTCAAATGTGGTGTTTTCATTTCTGTTCTCCTTGGCATGGGAGGGACATAGGCTGTGACTAATCTTTTCTGGCTTTGGTGCCAGTGCAATAGTGTGAGAGGTTCAGGGGCTGAGGAAATGGTGAAAAGTCACATCTGAAATAGGA